>JAJOZX010000464.1:60000-337500 GCA_023014485.1 Bathynomus jamesi | reverse complement strand
TTTTCTCCTAAAATATAAAATGTCTTGTATATTTGTCTCTGTTCCTGGTCCCTGACCTTCATGATAGGTTTAGAATCCTGAAAGTTAAAAATATGATTATGATGTTCCCTATGCTGAACCAAGCTACTATAAGTATTACCCGATCTCAGGTCACGTTTGTGGGAATAATCCTTCTCTGAAAATCAGTTGTCTCTCCGATGTATATCTGAGGGCAGCCTCCATATGGGATTTCATAAACTACGCCAGAATTGTTAGAGGCTTTTGTAATAGGATGACGGATGAACGAAGACAATTTATTTGGCACAGCGGAGACCAACTTAAGCCGCTGTGGCAAAAGTGAGGAAAGCCCTTTGTTAACCTCAAAAGGCACTTTCAGGAATAAAACGTCTTTATCCAGATTCCTAATTTTGGGAGAGAAGAAGGATCTCCTTGCGGCGAAATAAGCTTTATCAATGAACACTTTGGAATAACCCAAACCTCTAAATATACTTTTAATATGTAAAACTTCATCATCAAGATAAATGGTGGTCACAAATCCTGAACGCTCTCAAAAAGAGACCCAAAATAACGCCTTTTTTAGTACAGAGAGAATGATTGGAAAAAGCATGAATGTAGCTGTCTGAATGCGTAGTAGGCTTTCTAAATACTTTGAAAGAAGGTCTTTGGTTGAGATCTCTTAAAATAAGAACATCCAAAAACGAAAGAGATCCACCAATCTCAACTTCATACATAAACTGTATTGAAGGTACACAATTGTTAAGAAATCCTAAAAGCTCATCCAAATCCACATGAGATTCCAAAATAACACACGTGTCATCAACATAAAGGAACCAATTGACCCCCGGCACCAAAGATTCTGGCAAAAAATTAACTTAAAAAAATTCCATAAAAATGTTTCAGGACAATTTCGGTCGTAACCGGCTGCCAGATGTACAGGACTGATTTTTACTTAAAGATTTCTCACCTTGAATGTTTTGAAATCTGGAAAAAAGTTTTTGTCTTTGCCAACTGCCAGACGTATGACAGCCACCATCTCTTTGTCCGTGATTATGCCTTAACAGTTAACACAGTTATTTAAACTTCAGCTCTTCCGCAGGACAGGAGTTTTTAACCTTGTTGGGTATTTTAACTAGTTTATGGCTTTGAAAAGGGCTTGGTTTGTGACCGACCAAAATTAATTAGCCTTTTTAAACACTGTTTTAGTTATTTTCCTTGCTGGTTTGGGTGATCTTATATTGTTGCGGTAAATGCAATCAAAGTTTATATATATATATATATATATATATATATATATATATATATATATATATATATATATATATATATATATTGGTGAAGGCCGCTTCTGGCAAGCTTCAATTTCAATTTAAGCAGAAAGCCACAGACAAGAAGGAAAGAAACATCCATCAAGTTGGAAAGGGACTATATTTTGTATATTGCAACGTTTCAAGCACAAACTATGCTCATCCTCAGGCAAAAATTCTAAAAAGTTAAAAACATAATATTAAAAACCATAATGACATTAACAAAATAAAATAGGGAAAAAATCAACAAGCATTAAAAACAAAGTCACACTAAAAAAATTCTAGAAAGTTACAATTAAAAACCATAATGACTATTATAAAACAAAAGCGAACAATTAACAAGCTTTAAAACAATGAAAGTGACACTAAAAACGAACAATGAATAACAGCTATAAAATACGAGTCGAGTCGCGTTTCTGTGCCCATATGGGCATAAGCCATAGAACTGACAAACCTTTGAAAACTAAAGAAGCTTCAGCTATACGCAGCCATGTTGTTCTATGCAAAGTCGATATAACTTTAGCTAATTTTAACATTTTAGATTCCGCTCCGTGTGAGCAAACGTTAAGACTTTTAGAATCCCTGTATATTAAAACACTCTCCCCTTCGCTTAACTCTGATATTTCATCCGTTCCCCTCCGTCTAAACTGAACATCTTGAACAACCAACCTTTACTTGGTTTTAGATGCTTCTGTTTTTTAGTTTTGCCTCGGAATCTGTGCTGCTTAGACTTAAGGTGTGTTCCTTTTAGTGTGGGTTTTAATTTTTTAGTGTTTTAAAAGATAGCCTGTGAATTTTTAGTTTTTTGAGTTTTACATTTTGTATTTTATAGCTGTTATTCATTGTTCGTTTTAGTGTCACTTTCATTGTTTTAAAGCTTGTTAATTGTTCGCTTTTGTTTTATAATAGTCATTATGGTTTTTAATTGTAACTTTCTAGAATTTTTTTAGTGTGACTTTGTTTTTAATGCTTGTTGATTTTTTCCCTATTTTATTTTGTTAATGTCATTATGGTTTTTAATATTATGTTTTTAACTTTTTAGAATTTTTGCCTGAGGATGAGCATAGTTTGTGCTTGAAACGTTGCAATATACAAAATATAGTCCCTTTCCAACTTGATGGATGTTTCTTTCCTTCTTGTCTGTGGCTTTCTGCTTAAATTTATATATTAATATATATATATATATATATATTATATATAATATATATATATATATATAGGGTGTCCCATAAGTCCGGCATCATAGGAAAAATTAAAAAAAAAGCAAAACAAAAGCTTTTATTTACAGAACGTGCTCAATATGTCCACCATTGTTTTCAATACACAAATTCAGACGTGATACCCAGTCAGCAAGCATACGGTGAATGATGTCAAGAGTAATGATGTTACATGCCCAATAATGCGCTGCCGCAAATGTTCAACACTCCTAATTTTCTCTGCGTATAACAGCGCTTTCAAGTGGCCCCAGAGATAAAAATCTAGTGGCGTGAGATCCGGGCTTCTAGCTGGCCATTCCACAGGCCCTCGACGTCCTATCCAATGACCAGGGAATTGTTGGTACAGGTATTCCCTTACTTGGGTGCTGTAATGTGCAGGAGCGCCGTCTTGCTGGAACCATGTTGGGAAATTTCCTTCTTCGTTCAAGACACTGGGAAAATGCTTCTTCCTTGAGCATACTTAGGTAGGTGCCTCCAGTGACATGTTCATCGAAAAAGAGTGGGCCTATGATGCGATCCTTCCAAATGCCACACCATACCATCACCCGAGATGCACCTTGTTCCTTTGAAGAGGTATACCAGTGAGGGTTGTTTTGAGACCAGTAGCTGGTGTTCTGTCGATTTACCTCACCATTTCCATAAAAAACAGCCTCGTCACTGAACAGAATGGTGGACGGGAAATTGGCATCCCGAGCATAAATTATGGTTTGTAGAAATAGAAAAATATGAATTTCTCCTATGATGCCGGACTTATGGGACACCCTGTATAGTGGTTGGAAAAGATGTCACTGACTGTAAAAGAGTCATGATAGTAAGAGGTAGATTTTGTACTGTCCCAGCTACGGTAGGACAGGAGTCCATAAAAACGAGGATTGAAAATACCCTCAGAATCCGAGGCCCAAAACTTTTTAATGCCGTGCCCAAAGAACTGAGGAGCTTCCAGCACACCAACCTAAATAATTTCAAGAACCAGCTGAACAGGTTCCAGTGCAAAGTCTCTGAAGAGGACAGGAAGAGATCGGAAAACAGTTCCCTCTTCCACCAAATTTCGCAAATGAGGCGGGATGCTGCAGAGGGATCAACCGAGATCGATCCTGAACTGTCATTCAAACCCTCATAAAGTATCATAAAGTAAATATATATAGTGTATATATATATATATATATATATATATTACAGGGAATCTGTGTAACTAGGGATTTCATGAAATCCGTCAAATGTTCAAGGATTTCGTGTAAGGGTAAGTCGTGATATTAGTTTTAACGAAAATATCACGACTTAACCTAACCAATCGTCAAGGGCGTACAGTTGACCTAACTGGGCTTTCAATTAACCTAACCGGGTATTTAATAATTTTCCCGTAGGTTTAACGAAAATATCACGACTTAATCTTACATGAAACCCCTGAACATTTTAGGAATTTCATGAAATCCCTAGTTACACAAATTCCCTGTAATATATATATATATATATATATATTGTGAAATTCATCATATATATATATATATATATATATGATGAATAAAACCACGAAGGAAAAAGAAACACAAAGGGGTGCTCAAGCGCTTTCGTCTAATGACATCCTCAGGAACACTGGAGTGAAAGGACAGATCAAGGCAATATATAGGTTACAAAAATAAACATACATACATACATACATCATATTATATATATATATATATATATATATATATATATATATATATATATATATATATATATATATAATATATGTATATATATATATGAATATGTATGTATGTATGTTTATTTTTGTGACCTATATATTGCCTTGATCTGTCCTTTCACTCCAGTGTTCCTGAGGATGTCATTAGACGAAAGCGCTTGAGCACCCCTTTGTGTTTCTTTTTCCTTCGTGGTTTTATTCATCATAAATATTTTTCACGTGTCACTTTCGTGAAATAATTTTTCATATATATATATATATACTTACTTTTGTTACTTTTGTTGAGTTTGAACGACAGTTCAGGATCGACCTGCGGTCGACCCCTCTGCAGCATCCCGCCTCATTTGCTGGACTTGGTGAAGGAGGGAATTGCTCTCTGATCGCCTCCTGCCCTCGTAGCCAGCCACGCGTGGCTGGTCAGGGACTTTGCACAAGAATCTGTCCAGCTGGTTCTTGAAGTAATTCAGGTCGGTGTGCTGGAGATTCCTCACTTCTTTTGGAAGGACATTGAAAAGCTTTGGGCCCCGTATTCTGAGGGTATTTTCCATCCTCGTTTTCATGGCCCCTTGTCCCACCGCAGCTGGGACCGTACAAAATCTGCCTCTTCTCTCATTCCTGTTTGTTTCTATTTCATTTCTGAGGTTAGGGACAGAGCCCTCAAGTATTTTCCATATGTATATTATTGTGTACCGCTCGCGCCTTCTTTCAAGAGAGAAGCGTTCCAGGGATTGTAGTCGAGACCAGTAGTCTTCACCTTCCGTTTCTTTTATCTTAGACGTAAAAGTCCTTTGTATAGCTTCAATGCTCGCAATGTTTCTTTTTCTGTGGGATTGTGAGTACTGAACAATACTCAATTATTGGTAGGACTAGACTCTTCCATAATTTGGGCATGATGTTTGCTTTTCTGCTGCTCATTATATATATATATGAGATGAATTTCACAGTTACACACGTGAAATGAATGAATGATGCAAACCCACAGGGTTTGCAGAAATCATTTTTCTTTTTCTTTTCCCTGTGGGTTTGCATCATATATATATGTGTGTGTGTGTATATATATATATATATATATATATATATATATATATATATATTATATATATATATATGAGAGAGAGAGAGAGAGAAAGGATAAGTTCACTAAAACTTGACCTTCAAAGAGAACATAATCCTGGTATGAAAATGTTAAGCGTTAAGGCGTTGAGATAATTGACTAAAGAAGTTACTTTCTTTCACGTCTTTAAAGTTAGTCTCGCGTTCGTGATGCACAATTTGGAATTATCTCCAGTTAACTGCCTGTTCACATTTACATTTTATAAAAGATAAATACTTTTGATGCTGGAGAGGAACTACAGCTTCAGAGTAAAGAACATTTATGAAAAATTATCCTTCTGCCAAATGTGAACAAACTTGAAACTTGTGTACAGGGTGGCTCGAAAGTCTGTTGCCCCCCCCTCCAAAAAAAAAAATAGTTTAGAATGCGTCGGGGCAACAACCTTTTGGTCCACCCTGTATATCGATTCCGCTTGGGAAAATCCTGATGTACAGAGGGTCGACAAAAGTAAATAGACACCACAATGATTGTTCTCAAGAACAAATGGCAAAGCTCGTCAATAGAATGCCAGAACGTGTGTCACCTTTACATAACTGCAAAGGGGGAAGGAACATCACTATAAATATATTGATTCACTAATTATTTACTGATTTTTATTATCGAATCAAGACCTATGGGAAAAACCAAAGGTAGCTAGCTATTCACTTTTGTCAACCCTCCGTATTCGAAGGAATAGAATCACCGTATCGAATACTGCGTATTTCGAGAATGGATGTGGCCCTTTCGTCCCAAATTAAACCATTTATTATTTATTAAATGTTTTATGAGAGTAGATATATGTTTCGTAAATAAGGGAAAAAAACCTGCTGCATCATTCAACGATTTATGTAGTTTTCCGTCAAGAAATTTTCTCCCACATGAATCAATAACAACTTATTAGTATTTAGAGGCTCTCCCAGACCTCACTTATACATAATAGTAATAATAATAATATAATAATAATAATAATAGACTCTATTATAGAGGGTGAAAAAAAGTTGTTTTCAAAAATACTTGTGTAACACGTTATTTCTGGGTACACCTTTTTTTTTATCACCCTGTGTTTTTCTTTCCCTTTATAAAAAAAAAGGAGGGTTGCGAATGACGTATAGTTACAGTCCACTGAGGAGTTTAATGATAAGTTAAATTTACAGCAATAGTATTAACGCTTTATTTGCAATAACGGTCCTATTATATGAAAAGAAAAGTTGTTACAATAAAAACTGTACACTCTCCCTGTATGGTCGTTCCATTTTTTTTCTTTTTTTTTATAATTAGAAACTGGTTTCAAGAATTTTCAAGGCATATCTACGGTATATATTGCAGCGCTCTTGCGTTACACGAGCGAATTCGAATTTCACAATGGCGACGTTCAACTTCATGCGAGTGTTGGATGATTTTTCAAACATCTGACACTTTATAAAGTTTGTATTTTTTAAAGTTTTTTTTATTAACTGAAATAAAATCATGGAATTTTTACTGTACCTTTTTTACACATGGGGAATTAATCCCCTGGTGCAAAACATGCTCCATGTGATGTCTTCTCACCTCATTAACTCTTTATGCATGAACAACAAAAGTTTGCAGTACTCTGGACAGAGTATCTGCTGAAATCTGAGAAATTTCTTGTTCAATTGATGTTTACAGTTCTTTTATTGTGTGTGGATTATGTTAAAACACTCTATCTTTTAAATAACCCCATACTTAAAAATCACAGGGGTTTAGATCTGATGAGTTTAGTGGCTATGATATTCCTTTATCATAAACCGCAGGAAATCTATTGAACCCGTCGAAAGTATCGTATAAGTACTGTGAATTGAGAGGACATCACATAGAGCATGTTTTGCAGTAGGGGACTAGTTCCAAATGTTTAGAGAAGGTACAGTAAAAATTGTATATTTTTGTTTCAGTTAATAAAAAAATATGAAGCTTTTAAAGTTTGAAATGTTTAAAAATTCACCAAACATAAAAATTTCAGCTTTCAAACTATCATAATTTCAGATTTTCAATGAAAGGGACTGACTAACCAGACTAACCTAACCTAATCTAGCTTAACCTAACCGGGCATTATATAACCTAACCTAACTCAACTGAACCTAACCAGACCTAATTTAAACTAACTTTTTAATATCAATCTTATGCACGTCGACAATGTGCGGATCGACTTGGTTCCTTATTCTTGGAATTGTGTCCATCGCCATAACTACGATTACAATTCCGAATTAATTTTTATATATATATATATATATATATATATATATATATATATATATATATATATATATATATATATATACAATGTGGTAGTGTTTGTTTTCAGATATTTTTTCGAATTCTGTGTTACCGACATGAAGTTAGCATTATTACACAGGCCTGCGAATGAGAACTTTGTAAGAGTTGTTTTCTTACTAATAACTGATTTTATATAATTCAACTACGCTCATTTCGAATAAGGTGTCCATTTTTTTCTATCACGTAAGAATTTTCTGCAAACTGGAAGAGAAAAACAACAACATAAATAAATATTATTTATTTCAATTTACATTAGGTACCTATTTCGCTTTGTTATACTAATTACAAATGAAAACAACTTTAAAAAGAAAGAAGACTATTAACGTCATTACATATTCATCTTTATTTGTCCCAGTTTTCTCGTGAGATCTATGCCTTTTAGTCTCGAATGTACGCGCTGTTCCTTTTCTTTTATGTAATAATTCTGGAGTATCCCGCTTCAACATCCAGCAGTAATCAGCCATCATGCTGATATCCCACCTTCCCTGATATCTCTTCTCCATTTCTTTGATATCTTGGTGGAACCAAGTATTTAGAAGCATTTATAGGCAGTAGTTTTTAATAAAAATTTAATGAAAATTACTTACATATGTAATATGAAATGACATTTTGTGAAAAATCTGTACGTGATGGCGAAAAATTAATATTAATTTCGGAATCAGCGTTCAAAAATTACTATATAAGTGATAAAATATTTGCACAACAAAACCATCGCAGGCCTGTGTTATCAATTAATTTCATATCTTTTGGCGCAAGATAAATTAAAAAGAGAAAAGCAACAGTGTCCTGCAATCTGATTAAATTGCTTGATCTGGACCGTTGTTCCAAGTGTATTTTAGTTCTTTTACTTAGAAAGGTTAAAAACCCAAAATCTAGTTTTCGCGGTAATTCCATATTTTCTAAGTTTGTGAGCAAGAATTCGATGGTCATATTTATCGAAGGCTTTAGCAAAATCTGTATACAATATACAGGGTATAAGAAAAGTCCTTACTCAGTCATAGGCTATTATTTTAGTGAATTAAATGTTAGAATTGCAAACTAGAAATTTGTTTGCATGCGACAAACGTCCGTACCCATACGATATTTTCCTTACTGAACTCACGAGGAATGGGTCAAAATTAGAGAACGTGTTCTCCGATGTTCGATCTAGCATACTTACCAGAATTTCGCGAGCGCAAACAGCTTTCTGATATGTAATTCGAACATTTAATTCAATAAAATGAATATCCTATGAGAAACGACTTTTGTTACACCCTGTATATTACATTTCTGGTTTTTCTTTGGCACAAAGCTCTTAAATTCTTTCTTGGTGATTTAATAACAGCAATAGACAAGATCTTCCAGTCCTAAATCTGTGCTGTTTTGGAGTATAACAGCTGCTTTTCTTCCAAGCAGTACGCAATTTTATCTTTAACTATTCTTTTAAAATATAAAATGTTGCGAATGTTCTATTGGTCTATAAGTTTTATTTATTTATTATTTATTTATTTATTATGGTAAGGCTTTGTCCTTCCTTTTTAATTGTTTAAACAAGAACAATGTCCGTACTTTCTAAAAAGTGCAGGATCAGGCCGGTATCCAGTGATGCCCGCCATGCCTTCTTTGCATTTCTTAATAAATTTTACATTGTATGCGTCAGTTCCTGGAGTTTAGACACCTGACAGTATGGCTACCGCATTAATTTTATCTCTTTCTGAGAAATCAGTATAGCAGAATGAGTTTCCGTTACGATCAGTCCTTAGTTCTTGCGTATCTGTTGCGACTAAATACTAAATTAAACTGGTCAATTAGCAATTCACTAATTTCTTTTGGGATTAGTTGCGTTATCTTCATGATGCATTTTAAGACTCCCGATATTTCCATCGAACTTAGTTCGTCTTTCGTTTTGCGAAAATGTAAAATAAAATGTTTGGTATGATTTTTACTATTTTCTGCTGCTTTATTATTGCATTATTTCAGTTTTTTTCTCTATTCCAATTTTTGATTTTTTCTTATTTATTCTTTGGTTTAATGATCTTTTTTCCTTTGACGGAAGTGTGTTTCCACCTCTCTTTCTTCTTTTCTCTTTTCTCGGTTTTTTGGGGGATGAATTTTAATATTGGTTCTATTTCCCTTTTTCCATTATTGGGAGGTATTTTTTCTGACGTTGCACTGGCGGCTCTCAGGAAGAAGTCATTCGTTTAGCCACAGCCAGACAACGAGCAGACACTCTCGGTTGTGTTATCTCCCAATGAGGGATCATGCAGAGTACTTATAGAAGGCAACAAAGCCCGAGTGTGGATGCCTTTTGAAGATCTTCAATTTATATTAAACTCTTATGTAATAGTAATAAACTTTTAAGATACCTCTTTTTTAGTAATATTTTACGGTGAATGTTTTTACCTTGAGTAATTTATAAGGTTTATGGAATTAAACAAAGTTTTCTAAATAAAACAGAGCGAAGTAAACCTTTTCAAACCTCCAAATTCTTCACTGAAATGGAAACTAGAAAAAAGTAAAATTAATATATATATGTAGGGGCATTCCTAAATTCCTTCTCCTCCTGGGACAGAAAAAAAGCTAAGACGGAAAAGCATCTCGAAAGTCCTTTCCTCGTCTGCGACAGAAACAAAACAGCTGAGAAGGCGGTCGGGACAGACGGAAAACCGGTTCACCAAAACACCATTACGTTCGAACAAACTAAGAACGGACGTTTATTGGACAACCCTTAGCATCTCAGTCCTTCTTTAACTCGCCACGCTTACCAGGGGCTCCGCTCACTCGATCTTCTCTTTGATCTCTAGTTCTCTTCACTGAACACCTTCACATTCGCCGTTCTTCTTCTCAACGCTTGACGCTTGCCTCTTCCCAGCGTTTCGTCGCTTCGACACCTTGACTCAACATCTTTGAATGCCCTTTGCATTACTATAGTTAATTTGTCTGTGTGTTTTGACTGTTAATAAAGAGGTAACTCAAATCATAGTTTTCTGGTCTTTGAACTTGGTAATATATATATATATAGTAAAAACTCCATTTTCCGGATTTCATCATTCCGAAATGTTCAACATTACAGAATTTCTGTGAAATCGTTTCGAAAACGTTTCGGGTCATTTTAAGTCGTCCCGCCAAAATTGTTATCCTCAAGAACTTCCCAAACTTGACATTTCTCTTGAGGAAGCACCAAGCACTCCATTGCGCCCTCATTCTCAAAACCCTCAAACCTCCTCACCTTCCACCAAGCATCACATCATAGCCTCCGTATACGCATTCATCCACTCTTTCAGATTAGTAAATTTGGGGGACATTTTATTATGTATTTTTTATTGTATTTTTACATTACTTTGAAGGTTTTACAATATTAATACATACTTTAAATTATAATATATTGTCCTATTATTCAATTCCCTTCTCCGTATTGGTCCGTATTGATCCGATCCGATTGGGGGACATCTCAATTTTATAGAATATTTGATTTTACGAACACTCTTCGGTCCGGAGCTGTCCGTAATTTAGAGCTTTTACTATATATAATGCGCCTCGGTGGTATAGTAGTTAGCGCTGCTAGCTACGAATCCATCGGCCCCGGGATCCAGACCCAGTGATGGCGGGCGGCGTGCAGCAAAACCCAGCTGTTCATCCTTCCACACAATAAAGAAAGTGGTTGGTAGATAAATGGGTACCCTGGGTGGCCTAGTGGTTAAGACGCTGGGCTGCTGGTGGGGCGTGGTTCAGATTCCACGCTAAACTAGGTCTAAGGTGTAGTGACAAGCTTAACCTTCAGAATGAACAATTCGGGCTGAAGCAAAACCAAGGTTACCCAAGGTTATATTGCAAATGGATTGGATTGGATTAAGCTATGAATTATCGTGTTCTTGGTGGTAATTATTAATAATTATCATTGATTACTTATCATTATTATTTATTATTTTCTGTTGGTTTTGGTGGCCTGCAAACACTATGATGATTACCTGACTTATTTTTTTTAATTTCCAGTGTAACTATTTCAAATGTACTCTTTGACTTGCCTACCAATATTTCCCCCTTGTGTAGATATTTTTTATATATTTACAGTATTATTTACAGTATTTACAGTATTATCATCCTAGTCAGGTTTATCCATCTACTCTACTGTAAATATAAACTGTAATTTTTTATTTCTATTTCGGAGTCCTCCATACAATTCTAAAAATTAATTTCACATTTATGTAAATTTATCTTCCAAACAAATTACTTCTGTATTTGTTTTATCCATTAAGTGTTGTGGAAATTGCAACACATAATTCATCTTCAGGATATCCAATGCCCATACATTTATGCATGTTAACTGGAAAGGATTTAAATGACTCTCTCTCTCTCTCTCTCTCTCTCTCTCTCTCTCTCTCTCTCTCTCTCTCTCTCTCTGTGCTTTGAAATTAATTCTCCTTTCTTTTCGTGTACTGACTTTTCCCTATATTTTAGTGTGACACCATCAGTGGTTTGTGTGTATTTAGTTTTTGCTTTTGGCGTTTTTGAACTGAATGCTACGTCCTGTGTGGAAGGTGTTGGGTACCATTGTTGGTGGCTTATATTTTATTGGTGGGTATGGTAGAAGGGATTTTGCTGTAAATGATTTCACGGATGGGTAGGCAAATTCTGTGTTTGTGTATATTGAAGTCCTGATATATTCTGATGTGCTTTCATATCTCTTAATTTCTTTAAGAGAGAGCGCCCTCTTTATTGATTTAGCCCTCTCTCTCTCTTTAAGGCGCTATTAATATTTGCGCTTCTTGGAAATTTCTCCTCTTTTGTCCTATTAACGTGAAATTTGGGACAAGCTTTAAGCTTATACATTTTCTTTCGAGTATAGAGAATTTTCACATATTTGGTTGAAAATACCTAACATTTTATTTACATAAACAAGTCTTTTCTTTCTCGTGTTGAAACACTTCTTTGGATGGTAATTCACATGAAACCATATTTAAATAGGCCATTTTTCTATATTTGCTCGCGTATCAAACATTTTTTTTCTGTCCTCTTTCTTTCTCTTTCTTATTCGTTGTTCCTCTGTATTTATTTTTTTGAATTCACCCATCATCACCTCTTTTCTGCTGTTATGTATTTTATTATCATCGTTAATTTTATTCGCTTTTAACAAAACTTGTTGCTTAACCTTTGTTATTCTTTCATTGAGTGAGAATCTCTCCCAGAAACGGTGTTTGTTTCAATGTACGTAGTAATCTCACTTTCATCATTACCAGTCTGGTCATTATACCTCATTTTCCAAACACAATTCAATCCACATTTAACAACAAATCCAATTCCAAAGGGCTGTAAAACATTTTAAAAGGTTTAATCGACATTAAAAGAATAAACCAATATCCTCCTACACGCAGTAGGGAAATTCTTAATTAAAGTGATCCCAAAGACGGTTAATGTATTACGTTCTTTTTCAAACATCGATATTACTACAGCAGCCTCCATCCCAAATACTGAATATCGCTACTAATAACAAGTGCTACAACCCACGTTGATACTATCCTACCAAGCGAAACCTCATTTCCAATAAAAAACCTAAAAATAAAACATTGATATCAATACCATCCCAATAAAAAAAAATATAGAAATTAGTATACTAAATTGCAATTTCACTCCGGAAACTAGTGAACGAACGAATCGGTAGCTCTAAAGGAGTTTAGAATATGCCCTATACTCAAATCAGGTAGCCCTGACACTCCATCTGCTGTACAGTAGTTACCGTCCTACTTCTATATTGCCAACTCTGAGTGAAGCATTTGAACAATCGAATACAATAGACTTACTAAAATCTTAATCAAATACAATATTTTAACTAAAACACAATTTGGGTTCAGAGATAGGCTTACCACACGTCAATGATTTTTATCTTTCAATCACACTAAATTGCGTTCATTATACAGGCACTACACTTACTTCTTCACTTTCTCACATTAGATTATCTGATAAATAAAACGAACAGGTAATTAGAACATGTTTACAGTACATGGACGTGTTTAAACGAACTTTTTTTTGAACGAACGAACTTATTAAAAAAATAATCGAAACATATTCAGAAAAAGAATGCTAGTTACAAAACGCTTTACAATATTTTGTTTACATTTTAGATATCTGATATGACATTAATATATTTACAGTATTCCAAATTGAATATGTCGTTAGGAAGCATGGAAGCTTTTTAGGCAAAATTAATGGGATTCACTTTATTTATCATATAAGGGAAATGAAGATGGCAAGTAATAGTAATAGTAATAACAAATAATAATAATAATAATAATAATTAATAATAATAATAAACAAAAGGTAAACATTTACAAAAGTAATTAGCATAGTGTTTGATTAATGATTATTTTACGCAGTTTTAAATAAAATTCTAAATTATATATTTAGCATAAAATAAATAATGCTTAATGAAAAATTTAGGATAAATTATGACCTTAAACATTTTAATGAAATTAGTGAAAACAGTAGAAAGATTAAGGGAGGCTGAGATCGGATATGATTTTGTGGGAGCCATATTTCAGATAATTAATTAATTATAAAATAAGGACTTAATTACTATGATAATAATGGCAGTAGGGAACTTTTACATCAGTAGGAGTTAATGAAGTACTTCTTTAGTGATTTGCGAAATACATTTAATGATGAAGCCTGTCTCATATTTATGGGATTTGCATTCCATATATCTACTCCTTTGAAAGAGGGTGCATTTCCCGTAGTTTTCATTGTACAGTTTGGTTTGTGTATCAAATGTCGGGGCAATTTAGTGTTATAATGATGATGTATTTGATGGGAGGTGATTGATCTTTGTAGGTTTGATATAATGTTGACTTTTATTGATAACTTTGAACATATTGACAACAATACTGAATTCGTGTAAGTCATTTAGTTTTAAAATATTTAGCTCTTTAAACAGTGGGGAAGTGTGACTTTGTTATTATTATTTAAAAGGGTTCATTTATGAATGATTTCCAGAGGATGTTTTATAGATATCTTTGAGCTACCGCAGGTTGTAATGCAATATAATAAATGTGTGGATGAAGGGATAATACATGGTAAGGAGTGCCTTTTGAGAAAGAGTCTTTGTTTAGTTTAATTAATAGGAATAGAAATCTTGATATTTTGGATTTGATATGTTGTACATGACTTTTGAAATTTAGTTTTTTGTCTAAATTAATGCCAAGGTCTTTGAGTTCATTCACCTTTGCAAGAGTAATATTCCCAAATTTTGTTTGATAGTTTGTATTTATATGTTTTGTGATGATAATTATATATGATTATTTTTACCACAAAGCCTATGAATGCAAGTTGTCAAATAAAGACTGGGAATACCACCGTTGCAAGAATGAATGGAGCTCAAGCGCTTGACATTTAGATGAAAAAGCAAATTTCAAAAGTCACGTAAATGACAAAAGTAAATAGACACCTTCGGTTTTTCATTTGATAATAAAAATGAATAAATAATAACAGATTTATTGAATCAATATATTTAGAATCGTGTTGTTTTCCCCTTCAAATTATGTAAAGGTGACACACGTTCTGGCATTCCTTTGGTGAGTTTTGCCATTTGTTCTTGAGGACTATTATCGTGGTGTCTATTTACTTTTGTCAACCCTTTGTATATCAGATCCAAAATATCAAGATTTCTATTCATATTATTCAAAGTTAAAAAAACCGTTCTCGAAACCTACTCATTACTTTATATTACTCCTTCATCAATCCACAATTACTGTATGGCATTACAACATGGCATTACAACAGTACTCAATCAGGAAGCCCACAAAATGGTATACAGCGCGCAGGCCACACAAATGCGGTCCTGCGCTAACTCCTCGGTTATTATTACTAGCACGATTTGGAGTCGAACCCCGATCTCAGTGTCCTCACTTCGTTTATAGGGAAACGGCGTTACCCACTGACCTACGCGCGCTGGCTATAACACAGGGTAGCCCAGAAGTGTATAAAACATCCTTTAGAAGTTTAAAGAGCTAAATGTTTTAAAAATAAACATATATATATATATACAAATTCAGTGTTGCTGTTAAAATGTACAAAGTTATAAATAACAATCACCATACTTTACCCATTCAAATAACACTCATTCCACATCAAACGCTTTATCATTACAACAAAAGACTCTCAAAGATTTTATGCACGAACCAAAATGTAATGGTGTTGTTTAACTTTCTTCGCAACATCTAAGATCATATAACGGAGGGGATCTACAGTACATCTTTACGTAGGATCGAACCACGGGTCGCTACATAGTCTGGACGCAAAGGACGGTCTTCCATCCAATTACTATTCGACAGAATAACTTCGCTGATCAACGAGAAACGGTGTTACGACATTGGCTACGACGTAGCCGTTCAAAGGAGCAGATGTATGGAATGCAACTCCCGTAAACATTAGATTTCAGCAATAAATGTATTTCGCGAATCATCAAAAAAATACTTCATGAGCTTCTACTGATGTACGACCCGACTTCATTACCAGCATTACCGTATCTAATTTACTCCTTATACTGGAAATTAACTTTTTTAAAACATAGTTTCCACAAACATCACATCTCATCTCAATTCTCCAAAATTTATCTGTTTTTTCCCCATCTAATTTCATGGATTTGCTACTGGTACATCAATGATTATTTTTTATTTAAAAAGAAGTGATGCTTCATACAGTAATTATAGATGTATAAAATTAATAGTGGTGCACCGATTAATCGGTATCGGCACCTGGCATGCCGATTAATCGGCCATGCCAGGTATTTTCCTAATATCGGCATGCCAGGTGCCGATACCGTTTAATCGGTGCACCACTAAAAATGAATAATAATAATTTTGCGAAACACGATGCCAGTTATTTTTGTAAATTTCACCTTTTATGTGCTATTCTTATTTGACATTTCATTTCTCTTTTGTGTAATAATTGAAATGAATCCGATCGATTATGCCTGAAAAGTTTTCACGCTTCAAACAAAGGCATATTCAGATAAGAATATTTTCATTGTATAACGGTATATCAGATATCTAAACTATATCGATCTATATATAGAAAATAGCCAATTCTCTCTTCGAAAATATTGCAAAACTCTATGGAAACTGTACTCTTTTCTGAATAGTTTTTGAGTTTCGAGTTTTAAATATTTTCCTACTTATGCTTGCGTTTTATCCTCGGCTAAATCGATTTGGCATATATATATATATATATATATATATATATATATATATATATATATATATATCTGAAAGGAGTACCCGATGGGAATCGTAACCTTATTAGAAATAGCACAAACCAATCTGATGACAAACATTTGTTCTATAAAAGTTTTCGACACTTCGCTATTTCTATTTACTTGTTAACTTGTGACTATTGTACGTTGTCTTATGTTGGCGTGACTAAACACCAGCTTCAAGTTGAAACTGGTGAGCGCATAAGATTGAGCAGTTGCACTAAAAATAGAGTAATAAATCCATTTCATTCTAATATTCGCCAGCATTCATTTGAATATAATCACCTTGTTAAACCCACGAACTTTTTAAAGTTCCAGATATCGTGTTTTACTCTCTTCCTTTAACTGATACAAATTCATAATTCCGTTTATTTCAATTTTATTTTATCCACATTCTAAATGCTAATCACTCAATTGTTATTTAAATTTGTTAACTTTAAAGTAAAATATAGTGTCAATAAATCGTTTGTTTTAATTTAAAGTGACAAATTTTGAAAATTCACTCAGTATATTTAACTTGGATATAGATGCAATGATAAGACAATAAGAGTAAAGTTTCGGAGCGTGTGTCCAGATATCCTTGCCCTAGCTCCGGTCTAGTTCCATCAATTCCTGTTCCAGCTCCGATCTGACTTCGTTTAATTTGGGGATTTTCAGCTCCGACTCCGCTCCTCTCTGCTCCGAAAACCCCAGCTCCGGCTCCGGAGCGGAGCTCTTGTCAACCCTAATGTACAACATACGGCTAGTTTTCATTTCGGACCAACAGAAAACGACTTAAAGGTTGATTTTACAGGGGAAGCAAATTAGGGAGTTTATAAGGTACATTGTTCTGGTTGTTCTAAACTGTATTGTGAAAAAACGGATAAACTGAAGAAAGATATCATCAACATGGTTATGATAATACTTACGATAATACCTACTGGTTGTGATAATACTTACCTACGATAATACTACTGGTTATGATAATACTTACCTACGATAATACCTACTGGTTATGATAATACTTATGACAATACCTACTGGTTATGATAATACTTACCTACGATAATACCTACTGGTTATGATAATACTTATGACAATACCTACTGGTTATGATAATACTTACGACAATACCTACTGGTTATGATAATACTTACGACAATACCTACTGGTTATGATAATACTTACGATAATACCTACTGGTTATGATAATACTTACTTACGATAATACCTACTGGTTATGATAATACTTACTTACGACAATACCTACTGGTTATGATAATACTTCTTTACATGTACATAGAGTAGGCTCAGAGCATAGCATTAACCGTGAAGAATCGTCAGCGCTGATGCTGAAAAAAAAACTTGCATAAATTTTTCTTATTTATAACACTGCTAATAAGTTTGGCGAATAGCAAAGTTAACGTTGTTATGGGGACGATCGTATGATTATTAAAAACTAGTACAGTTCCCGCCGCTTCGCTGACGGTTAGACAGGCTAAACTGCAAAAAAAGAACCCAGCCGTGAAAATTTTGAGCTTCACATTGTGTCAACATTTCTGAATCTGGTATCTCCCAAAACCTCCTCACCCCCATTCATACAACTTGGGGGCTAACCCCCTCCCCCATTACCCCCACCCCTCCCCATTACCCCACCCATCCCCCATTACCCCCACCCCCACCCTTCCCCCATTGCTAAACTACAGAAAAGAACACAGTCATGAAAATCTTGAGCTTCACATTGCCGCCCGTAATACAATTTCCGAATTTTTTTTACAATTTCTGAATTTTTTTCTCACAATTTTTTCTCACAATTTCTGAAAGTGTGACGGACGGGCAGACGGACAGACGGACGGACAGACGGACGGACAGACGGACAGCTCTCTTATTATAGTATAAATTAACTTTGTGTTTTAGAGATCTTATTCATATAGTTCGCACGAATAGCACACAACATTAGAGTGCGTGTGTGCACCTTGAATGAAGGAAAGCTACTTATTTTATACATTTCAATTTAGTTTCATGGACCTGATAGGAGAGGGTGAATGTTCCGCGAAAACCTAATTATCCTTTTGTCATTTTTATTATTTGAATATTGTAATAACAAGTCACATTGTTGAAGTTCACTCATATTCCAAAACCTAATAAATTTGGCCTCCCCCAATTAAGGTTTTTAAAAAATTTTCTTTTTAATTCTACAAAACATTTGAATCCAGCTTTTTCCCAACATCGTAGAAATTACTTTTCAAACGTTTGTAAACGTTCCCTCTATTAAACATTATTATTTTTTTCTTTTTTAAAATTGTAATTTTGCAATTTAAGACGTTTTAGAATATCACCATTGATATACAGGGTGTAACAAAAGTTCGTTCTCATAGGGAAATAAGATATAACAGAATTGAACAAAAAAATAGTTTTAACTATACATTATAAACAATACAATCAACTTACCAATTAATCCAGTACATGCTCAAATTGATTGCTTAGTTGGTTGTATTGTTTGTAATGTAGAGTTAAAACTATTTTCTCGTTTAATTCCGTTCTATCTTATTTTCCTATGAGAATGGACTTTTGTTACACCCTGTGTATATATATATATATATGTATATACGCTGTTCCAATTCGAGAACCTTGCGTGGGAACTCTGAATCTGGGGTTAATCTCGTTTTCTTTGACTTGAAGCAATCCGTTTGCTTCCGTCAGAATATGCTTCGAAGGAATTTCTGTTCGAGATTTTAATTCATTGCGTTGCTCCTCACGAATTTTAAAGCTTGATCTCTTCCCAATTTCAGTTATTCCCATTTCAGTCTTTGTCCAAGATTGAGAAATTGGAATTTTAAAGGAATTCCTTCTCAAATTGTTCCATTCGCATTGCCACTTTAGGATTTTCCACTTCAGTTAGAGAAGAGGTTTCATGGAAAAGACAATGCAAATATAAAATTAAAAACAAATTGTGAGATTTTATCATATACTGTATGAGCATTGAGCAATCTGAACTATTAAAACTAAAGGTGCGTGAGCGTGTGTGCGTGCGTGTGTAACGCAAAAATTAGCTATAATGGCTAAAAAAAAATAATGCTGGAAAAGAATGTAAACAAGGATAAAAGCTATAAAAATTCACAAAAACAAATATTAATAGTTAAAATACTAAAATATGACTCAAAATGAAAAAATAAAGAATCAAAACAATTTGAAAGGTTCATCAACTGTAGCAGTGATTAAATTCTATAGAATTATTCATAAATAAGGTATTTAATTGTGAAGGAAACGCCGTTAAATTGGACATATATACTTAAAAAATAAGTACCTTCTTTGCCTCTTAAATCATTCAGCTTCCAAAATATTTTTTCAGCATGGGATTGTGGTCATCATGAAACGTCATACGATCAGTTAGTACGCATCTCCGTACGACTTCAGCATCATGTTTTCTCAGAGCAGTTTTAGATCAAATTCGGAACCGCCCCAAAGTTAGAGATGGTCTTGCTCCTGAAATATTAAATTATGCTGTGAGCCATACAACTCTACGTACAGTTATAGCCTTATAGGTGAATATGCAATTCAAGCATCACGTCAGGCAACTCCTGGCTCTCCTCTATCTTTAGTTGCGGCTCAATATAATCCTGCTGATTATGCACCATGCTGATTATGCACCATGCAGAACCCACACCAATGGGCTGATAACATTTTTGTTGAGCTCACTGTTTGGTACTTTAACAGAGATATCTGTATTCTTTCTGATGCCAACACCGTCCAACAACCTCTTACAAGAATTTAGGGAATTACAAAGAATGTAGTGTATGAAGAGGTTCTTCAATCGCATGATTACCCAGACCAAGCTTCTATTTTGCTCTGTAGATTTAATAAAACGTCATCAAGTACCAAAATAATAATAATAATAATAAAATAAATAAATAAATAAGAAGTAGATACTTGTTTAGTGACGGTAAATGTTTACCTTTCTTTGTTCTGATTTTGTCTACCCAAATGACGAGCGGTTTTTATTTCTTTTAAAAACCCTCGACGTATGTAAACAACCTTGACGTCGTTATGAAGCTCTTTACTAATAATCTACTGGTAGAACATGCCTGTCATGGACGGGCACATCAGCCAGTATAATATATAAATAAATCAGAAGGCTGAAAAGCGAGAAAATAATTTTTAAATTTAATATATTTTTTTTGTTTATGTAACGTTATAACTTTTGTCCTCAATTTGTCTTATGCAATTAGTTGGATTTTATTTTGTTCGAACCTATGGGTACTCTTACCCCCATAATCCCATATATATATATATATATATTTCACCCGATTTCACCCAAAACTTTTTACGAGTTTCATATAGGATATCATCTCTTTGACCGAAATGTGTGTCTTCAGATCTTGAACGATGCAATATTTGATTATAGAAAGGAAAACCTGTCGCAAAACGGCAGTATTTAAATACCCTATTTGATATAACCGGTCACAAGTTACTTTATTGTTGTAACTTGTTTGGTGGTCAGCCTTTGTACAGTTGTGTATACCTACAAATAGTGTTTAATAAAAATATGACTTAAAAATGGATTTTCAGTTTCGCTTATTTATTTCTCAGGCAAAACTTGCTTTCCCCCGCCCCCCGGGACAAAATCGGGCCCCTACGCTTATGTTGTCATTTGATAATAATAAAACATTTAGTACATGGGAACACTAAAAAATTATATAAAAATGTAAAAACATTTTTACTGTCGGGGTAAAAGATATGTTAGTCGAGATTAGGTTAGGTTAAATAAGGTTTGGCTAGGTTATGTTAAGTTAAATTAGCGAGTACATCACTATTTAATAACTTAAGCCTTAACAGAACCCCACCCTTTGAGCCCTCAGTCGCATCCGAAACTCTTATCATGCCTTTCGTAGTTCGATGACACTAAGGTCAGATTAGGTTAGGTTTTTAGAAATATGGTTTAAAAACGGCGGTTACCTCGCTTATGCGGAGATATGCACATTGTGTGTGTGTGTGTGTGTGTGTGTGTGTGAGAGAGAGAGTAAATTATGCAAAAGGAATACTAGAAATAATTTATTCACTGCCATGTACAGTATTACTTTACGAATGCAGAAATAAACAACTAAAAAGGCAATATAAAATCGACCAAGCTTCAGAAATTCTTCTTCGGTTGTGAATTTCACACAAACATCGATTCCTTTCGCTAATATTAAAAATCGATGTAAAATTATGTTTAAATTATGTATATATAAAACGCTGTCAGAGACTCGTGTCTACGTTCTAAATCCTTTGAAATTGTGATCCCGTACGGCTGATGTGACTCCCCACTGCTACTTCAATGCTGATGGGATACCCAAATGCAACCTAACGAACATTTACGGGATTCAAATACTCCACAAATTCACTTATTGAAATATTACTTATATCCGTATTGAAGAATGAATCTTTGTTCTTTGACTCTCTACACACCACTGGTTCCCAACCGGTGGGCCATGGCACATTGGTGGGATTGTTCGCTTGTCTTTTAGCATTATGTTAATAAATGTTATTAAAAAAAATTTGCTTATTAAGCCTTAGGTAATCATGATACCAGCTTAGCAACATGAGAGTTTGGCCATGAGTTATTTGAATTAGCTCTAGTGGCCGTCGCCTCCAAAAGGTTGGGAACCACTGCAGTCTATACAATACACACTCAAATTGAATTCTCATTTAGGCCTAAATCGAGAACATTTGTTACAATGGGCGAGCTTATTAGTAATTAGTATCTACAACTTAATAGTCAGAGCCCAGTACCTGATTCCAATCAAACAATGGTTTAATCCTGTAATTACTACCTAGTTTGGGACTTGTGCTCAATTTTATCAGTAATTTTTGCAGATCAATAAAATAACTTGAGAACTAGAATTGAACCAAATCAACAAAAATAAGAACTAAATTATGCTCTAAAAATTATTCAGTGAAAGTTATTTGTTTTCTTTTTACAGAAAGGAATACAGTATTGTAAATCTGTAAACTTATTTGAATTTATTTCTAATAATAAAATATGAAATAAATGTTTGGTTGTATCTTACAGACTTACATCACAGCTCTGTTTCCAAAAGCATTAGTAAATGTAGAAAAACATTAAAAGCTTTTTCTTTTACACTACGTGAGCTAAAAGCCAAAAAGCTCATGCACTCACAATGCGAGGATGAGTGTACCCCAAGGTTCACCTTTAGCTCGAGTGCTAACAGGTAAGCGGCCAACGCAACTCAATCCAGGAGCCAGCAGGCGGGAGTGAATTCGAGGCGTAAAGGAGAGAGTGTAGGTATTTATGAGACGCCTTCAGCATATATAGGCGTCGTTTCACTCCAAGGCGAATCACTAACGAAAAAACTCTAAAGATGTTGGCAGAATAGGAAGGAAACATCACGAAATCTAATACAGGAGAGCAAAAAAGAGGAGGAAGAAGAAACCTACCTAATAATAATAATAATTAAAAATAATAATAATAATAATAATTACTTCATTGATATCATTGATATACGGAGCCTAATACATAGGTTTTTTTTATGTAATTAGCTCTTTATATACCAATTGTAGTATGTGTTAGCGTGCATGCATTAACTGCATAAAACAGTGGTTCTGAACGTAGGGTACGCGAGGAAATCTTAGGGGTTACGCGACAGGGTCCTGAAAATATAACCCTTTTAACTTTATATACGATTAACAAACGGCGACGAGTCACACGGTCGTAAAGAAAGTAAAAATCGTCTGTCTCTCTCGAAAAGCCAGAAAATCCCTTGAAAGAGCTCAAGGGGTACGGAAGAAGAAAAAGGTTCAGAACCGCTGGCATAAAGAAAATTAAATGTATATAAATGACAACCATTTACAAATTAATGGCCTACGGACTCCACTGTTCCTAAATGTTTCATACAAATACATTCATAACACGACCTTCCAAATAGTCCTTCCTTCGAGAATTAATATCAGTTATTTTAGTTTCAAAAGAGTGCTTTTTTTCTGAATCTAAAATTTTTAAATGCAAATAGAAATTTTTTCACCTAAAAAAGTCTGTTTAATAAAATTTTAATGTAAAGCAATCAGACATGGGGTAATAGGTAATAGTAATAGACTATTACAGGATTTTTCAAGTAATAGTAATAGATCATAATTTTTTGGTTGTAATAGTAATATTAATAAAATGCAACGCAATAGATAATAGTCATTACTTGGAGCTATTGAAGAATAGGGACCCCAGCCTTCTTTAGTTAGGCTTATAAAGCTAACTAACGAAAATATCACGACCTAACCTAACCAATCGTTAGGTTAACTGTACGCCCTTGACGATTGGTTAGGTTAGGTCATGATATTTTTGTTAGTTAGCCTTATTAAAGCTAACTAAAGAAGGCTGGGGTCCCTATTCTTCAATAGCTCCCATTACTTTTCTATTACAGTGGCAATGGACATATTGAGTGAACAAAGAACTGAAAAAAATTAACTAAATCTACTCTAAACTAAAATAAACATGTAGCTATGTGAACTAATATTGTGGCAAATTTTTCCTTCATTAAATTAAAATTTATCAAGACCTACAGTCTCTGATGTTGTAATGATTTGGTTGAAACAAATATTTGTTAACACATTGCTTCTAATTGCATTTAAATAGACATAAAGATCCTTTTCAAATGAGTGAAGTGCCCCACATACTCAAGTAATAGTAAGAGTAATACAAGGTAAGTCAAAAGTCTCCATACATAGGCAAACTGGTCAGTGGTCACTTTATTATGCAATCACTTGTAAGTCACAAAATATGCTCTATGTGGGCACCATTACACTAAATGCGCATACGGATGCGTTCCTC
Source organism: Bathynomus jamesi (assembly GCA_023014485.1). NCBI lineage: Eukaryota > Metazoa > Arthropoda > Malacostraca > Isopoda > Cirolanidae > Bathynomus > Bathynomus jamesi. The sequence continues at coordinate 312,883 of JAJOZX010000464.1, read as the reverse complement.
CCAGTCATCTCAGCACATCACCTGCAAAAAAATAAAAAATAAATAATCATTTATTTATCATGACCATTTTTCCTATGTATGGAGACTTTTGACTCACCCTGTAGATGAAAAATAAACTAATAGTAATAGAAGAACTAAAAATAATAGTAACAGAAACCCAGTAATAGACCCCATGTCTGAAAGCAATACTATAAATACTCAAACGAAAATATCACGACCTAACCAATCGTCAAGGGTTAGGTTAGGTCGTGATATTTTCGTTAGTTAGCCTTATAAGGCTAACTAAAGAAGGCTGGGGGCCCTGATCTTCAGGTGATCCGAAAATTTTATATATTTATATTTTTTGTACGCAGGAAGGAGGGACGGAGGCCGGCAAAAATGTATTTAGATGTAATGTGCATAAATGAATAAAAGGTACTTAAGTTAGAGTCAAATAAAGAAAATCGTCTGAAAATAGAATTTCAAGTTTATTCAGTTAGGCTTCACGAGATAAATTTGAAGGGGATTAGGTCTAAAACAAACATTATTTACATTTAATTTACATTTCAAATGAATGAAAGCATTTGACTAAAGAAAGATGAATTTGTTCTACAGATTGCGAAATTCCGTTAATCTGTATAAAACTTGGATGAAAAGTTGTACTTCAAAAAAGCGGTTGTGGCTGACAGAAGGATGCTCTTACGAAATTATAGAAATACGGTTTTCTAGAGTATAGGACAATGCAAATTTTGCATAGTACATTCAATATTAACTTAACGGCAACTCATCTTTCATTTACACACTAAATATTCGTGGCTTTTCCAACTTAAAAGTTAATTTAAGTGAGACCAATCAACTTCTGGTTGGATTAAGGGTACGAAAGACGTTAAATTATAGGGTCACACCTCATATATGGGCTCAGTTTATAATTATTTCTTTATATGATATACTTTCAACAGAAAATGAAAATAGTTCACAAAAGTTATAAATTTAAGATATAAATAACAGCAGCATATTTAAGAGAGATTCAAGAATTAAATGAAATTTTCAAAGGCAATTTGCGAAGTCCGAATGACAAACGAAACTGATACTAAAATCGTAACACCGAAAGAGATATCAATAAAAGACACCGAGTCAATAAATGGGGGTTTTTTAACACTAAATTGTCAATAATTTTAAAGTCTGCGTTTTTTGATGTTATTAAGGAAAATTTTTAAAGTTTTTAATTTGTTACTCATTTAATATTCGCAGAAAGAGTTTAGCTTTTAGCATTTTTGGCATTTTAAAAGTGCTTCCATAATTTTGACCGCCAGTGTATATAATGGGTAATAAAGAGGAAAAAGGTGTTGGAATGAAATAAACAGATATACGGAACTACAATGATCTGTGTATCTTACGAGTATAAAGTTTGAAAAATAGGACATAGACAGTTTATCGTTCTAATATTGAAAGCAGCAGAAAAAAATAATAAAATATATCTGTTTTATATTGGAATAATATATGCAATACAATATGCAATACAAAATATTATGTAAGTATTTTGGTTTCACTACTTTACTTTATAACGAACGTTCTAGCTCAATTAATAACAGAGATACTATTGCCAGAATATTGCTGAACTTTGGAGGCGATTTCTGGCGAATTTTAATTTTGGCGCTTAGGTACCTTTATAAGACGCGGGACTCCTCATATCTTTCCCGGACTTTTTAGGCAGTCCATAAACGGACATCAAAATTTATTATCAAGACAAATTCGCCGAACTGCGACTCTGTATCTTAAAGCTCATCTTTATAAAGTAAAAAAAATAATAATAATGATAATAATAATCTATATTATAATAAGAGAGCTGTCCGTCTGTCCGTCCGTCCGTCCGTCCGTCCGTCACACTTTCAGAAATTGAGAAAAAATTGTGAGAAAAAAATTCAGAAATTGTATTACGGGCGGCAATGTGAAGCTCAAGATTTTCATGACTGTGTTCTTTTCTGTAGTTTAGCCTGTCTGTTTGTCTGTTTGTGAAATTTATCCCGGGCAGTAATGGGGGGGGTGGGTGGGGTGGGGGTAATGGGGGATGAGTGGGGTAATGGGGAGGGGTGGGGGTAATGGGGGAGGGGTTAGCCCCCGAGTTTCATGAATGGGGGTGAGGAGGTTTTGGGATACCAGATTCAGAAATGTTGACACAATGTGAAGCTCAAAATTTTCACGGCTGCGTTCTTTTCTGTAGTTTAGCCTGTCAAACCGTCAGCGAAGCGACGGGAACTGTACAAGTAATAATAACACTGGCCAACAAAATGAAACTTTTTTTTTCTCATCACAAACATGATCACACTTTTCTTAATGCATTTTTCACGCTGATTCCGAATCTGGTTTTATTTCTTTTCTAGCACGTATAGTTATATAGATACACTGGTTTTGATATTTTTAAGTTTTGATATTGCTATAAGAAAATTTATGGATGTATAGATCACACTTAGGAATGCTAAACAACAAATACATCATATACCTTATTCAATGTACTTATAAATAAAGAATATATACATTATTTTATTAAAAGCGCTGTGAGTGTGATTTCCTTTTGTAAATTTGGCCTGGATTGTCACGATACAGCATCCAACAATGGTCCGCCATCATGCTTTCATTCCAATATCCTTGGTAGCGCTTCTCCATCATCTGAATATCTTGATGGAAGCGCTCTCCTTGCTCGTCACTCACTGCACCAAGGTTTTCAGGAAAGAAATCTAAGTGGGAATGCAGGAAGTGAATTTTAACGACATTCAACACTCCATTTCTTTGAAGGCATCAAGGAGGTTCTTGACTCCATCCTTATACGCAGGTGACTTGTTGCTTCCAAGAAAGTTTTCACATATCCATTTGAACGCCAGCCAAGCCTTCAATTCCAGCGGACTTAGGACTTTTTCAAATTCAGTGTCATTCAAAACCTCCCTTATTTGTGGCCCAACAAAATTCCTTCCTTCAATTTTGCTGCAGTAACCTTCGGAAATTTCCTTGAAAGGTATTGGAACCCTTCAGAATTGACTTTACCCATTGCTTTAACAAAATTCTTCATTAAACCAAGTTTAATGTGAAGAGGTGGCAGATAGATCTTTTGGGGATCCACTAAAGGGACAGACTAGACATTGCTTATCCCTGGGACATATGTATACCTAAGTGGCCAGTCACTTTTGGTGTAATGTTCTATAGTGGCGCGACTGTCCCACAGGCAAAGGAAACAACAAAATTTTGTGAATCCTGACTGCATACCCATAAGCATTCCTATAACTTTTAGATCTCCACAAACATTCCATTGGTGACTGTCGTATTTGATTGCCTTAAGTAGTATATCCATATTGTCACATGTCTCTTTTAGATGGACGGAATGGGCAATGGGGATGGATGGCATTATATTACCATTATGCAAAAGAACTGCTTTCAGGCTTCTCTGCGACGAATCAATAAAGAGGCGCCACTCAGATGCCACATACGTCTGAGATATGGCTGTAAATAGTCCATTGATGTCATGGCAATAACAGAGAGGACCGTCTACTGAAAAGAATGCTGTTAATTCAAAATTCCGCTTTCGGTAGTAACTAATACGAACATTGTTCTCAAGTAAATTGTTCTCCTTTAGTCTTGAGGCGAGAAGCTCTGATTTCTCTTTAGACAGCGATAAGTCTCTAACAAAATCATTCAACTGTCCTTGGGTTAACTTTTTAGGCTCTAAATGTCTACCTTCAAAAGTGTACTCTGGTTCTGTAGATGGTCCGGAAACGCCAGTTGCACCTTCATCACTTTCCATGTCATCTATGATAGAATCTAGCCTATCACTTGAGGGAATTGGAATGGGCAATGTTTCATCATGTTTTACTGCTCTACGTGCTGAATCCAAGTTTGGATATACAATCTGGTGTTTGTTCTTGGCAGAAAACCCCATTAAGTTCACACTACAAAAATAACAGTCTTCATGATGATCTCTCGGCTCCCTCCATATCATGGGTATGGCAAATGGCATTGAAGCTTTCTTTTTGTTAAGCCAATCACGTAATCCATTTGAACAGCCAGAACAGATTTGATGTGGCGCCCATGGTTTATCTTAGTCACCTAGATGGCAACCAAAGTATAGCTTGTATATTTTCTTAATGTCGGTCGTAATACTTCGTCGCTGTGTTTTAGTTGTCAACTGGCCGCATACGAAACAGAACTTGTCGGGGTCATTCTTACATTGTCGAGGCATGTTGACCGACCTGAGCAAACTATAAATTAAAAAAAAATGTACACCAACTTGACACAACAAGTTCTTGGACTGGACTGACCTTTTGACACACAAAGCACGGCGTTGTTGCCTGAATCACAATGCTGCTAGACGTAAAAGCTCACACCTGAAATACATAAGATGTATAATTAAGATAATTGAAATAAATAAGATGAATAAACTAAAAAAACACAATAAAATAAACACAATCAAATGTTGAAATATTAGTATTTTGCCTATTTAAAATGGTTAAATCTGTGTAGTTATATATATGCCTTCATCTTGAAAACTATACGTGCTAGAACAAATCTGAATGCAGTTTTGGAATCAGCGTGAAAAATGCTATCCAGCCACTACAAATTTTACTCTGATGAAAAATCTTTGTTGACCAGTGTAATTGAAGTCTCTTCATTCTTTTAATAATTTACAAGAAGTAAAATGATATGCCTGTCTATTTAAGGAACTTTCCAATGTGGCGTTTTGTTTCATGAAGACTTACGAGCAATTAATCAATATTGAAAGAAATTGTATTTAATGATGACATCACGTTTTGATTAAAATAATTGTTTATCTTCACAGAAATATTGATATTATCGGTTAGAATGATTTTCTCTTATCTGTATTTATTTATTTCTATCCCATTTTCCTTCGAAAAATCATCTCTGACTCGTAAGACTTTCATCGCGAAACTTTCCATCTAGCAAAGCTACTAGTAACCCGTTGCTCACGTTAGTCCTTCCATCATGAAAAAGAAAAACTTTAGTATTGGTCATTTACTATTACTTATTCGGACTATGGTGGATTTAATTTTTCCAAAAGAGTCCCTTGTTCCATGCACGGTCTGTGTGTAACATAAAAGTTTCTCAAGGGGCCATTCTGAGTTGTAGTATATATATATTATATATATATATATATATATATATATATATATATATATATATATATAATAGATAAATAGATAGTGGGAGGGGGGGTAGTCCAAGAAACCTGTTTGGCAAATTGTCAGACTTCCCGCACCTTCTATACATAGAAGTATTATCTTCTATTGTCTAAAATCACTCAAAAAAAAGAAGTTTTGAATATAATTTTTTCTCTCTAAAGAAGTTATGTATCATTAAAAGAAGTTTTTATATTATCTGACGAGAAGCTTTGATACAAGAAGAAGGAAAAACTTCTTATAACTACTTTTTGAGTGTGCATTCTATAAGTTCTAAATTTAGAAGGTTTTATTTTGAGGGTATTCGTGATTTGTAACGCCCGTTTGCATATTTATAAAAACTCTCGTGATCCTGACGCTACGCCTTGACCAGTGTCCACGTCTTATCACTCACTGTTCCCCGTCAGAAAAGCGACGTTGAGATAGTAATTAGATGAATGACTGTCCTCCGCTATTTAGATGATGTAGTGACCCGTGGTTCAGATCCCAATTTAGTAAACAACATAATTAGGAATTATTTAGGATATTTTTTAATTAAATGAGTGTATTAAAAAATTTAAGAAAATCCTAATTGTCAATAAGGTAGAGTGATGCAAAAAAGTGAGACAATTCCCACGGACTCCACTTTTTCTCCAGTGGCTACCCGTAAGCAGGGCGTTTTTCTGCATGCATGAGAATGTAAATTTAAAATTCAATTGTTTTTAAAATTAAAACAAAACAAAACAAAACACGATCTTTATTCAGAAAAGAAAACAAATAACAGTTTTACAATATTTTTCAATATTTTCTGTACAATTTAGATATCTAATATGGCATTAATATATTTGTTACAGGCAAAGTATGAAATCAGGCATTGTGTAAAATGCCCAAAAACATCAGGCAAAGTGTGAAATGTTTGCTGTTTCACACACTGCCTAAGCATTCTATACAATGCCTGACATGATACGGGCAATGTGCTAAAGACAGGCTCAACAAGTTCAAACAACTGGTTAGGTTAATTGAATACCCGGTTAGGTCAACTGTACGCCCTTGACGATTGGTTAGGTTAAGTCATGATATTTTCGTTTACTCTCAGAACTAAAGAAAATATCACATCTTAACCTAACCAATCGTCAAGGGCATATAGTTGATCTAACCTGGCATTCAATTAACCTAACTTGGCATTCAATTAACCCGGCATTCAATAAGTTTCCCGTAGGCTTCGATTAATTTTTTGGTGAAGATATTAAAATAACACTTTACCTAAATCAGTCTTGGCATTCTATAGAATACCTAGGAATTACCTAGTATAAAAGAAACAATCAAAACCTGTATATTTCATACTTTACTTAAAATTTACAGGCATTTTACACAATGCTTGGATTATACAGTTTGCCTGTAACATATTCACAGTATTCCAGTCTGAATACGCTGTTGAAAGCATGGAAGCTTTTTAGGCAAAGTTAATGGGATTTAGTTTATTTATTACATAAGAGAAGTGAAGATGGCAACTAAGAGTAATAATAATAATAATAATAATAATAATAATAAGAAGAAGAAGAAGAAAGTTATCTAACAGGATACCTCGTGTTTCATATCCCATTAACAGTGAGTTCCTGCCATTTTCCTCAGTCGAGTTTAGAATCAGTGTAAAGCAATTATAAAGAACAGAATATACAATATATATATGATACACACAGACAGTGCATGGAACAAGGAACTCTTCTGGGATAATTAAATCCACTATAGTCCGAATAAGTAATGGTAAATGACAAATACCATAGTTTTTCTTTTTCATGATGCTAGCCCGACGTGGGCAACGGGTCACTCGCAAAGAGGTCCCATAAATATAGCTTCCCTCACCAGCTATCTGCAAAGCAGACAGGATCCAGCTTTGGGACATGGATCTAGGGTTTAAAGCACCTAGCCCTGCTACATTTAGAACCTCAATATAAGCAAAAGACTCGCTGCCTTCACGTCAGATTGAATGCATCAAAGAAAAAGGGGTAACTATTATATTTTTAGCCAAAAACCAAAACTTAAACCTCAACTGGCAGAATTGAGCGTCCACTTTTCAAGGCACATAACATGTCCGTTTGAAGATAGCTGGTGAGGGAAGCTATATTTATGGGACCTCTTTGCGAGTGACCCGTTGCCCACGTCGGGCTAGCATCATGAAAAAGAAAAACTATGGTATTTGTCATTTACCATTACTTATTCGGACTATAGTGGATTTAATTATCCCAGAAGAGTTCCTTGTTCCATGCACTGTCTGTGTGTATCATAAAAAACTCAGGGGACCATTCTGAGTTCATTCCCATATATATACAGTATATATACCGGGTGTCCCATTCGAAATGAAACAACTTTGAAACCTTATAATTCTTTATTGAATGATGCAAACAATGCAATATTCACACAGTAAATAGTCAATGTCATAAAGTTTCATATGATATATGTGAATTATACCATTTAGATACATTAGAGTTCTTTATTGTATGCATTCAATATGTGCACCATTTGTAGCACGGACCAGGTCGCAACGGTACTCAATTTCCCTTCCCTCCCTGAACAATTTGAAGCTTATATGGATACAGCTGCAGCCGCCTGCGCACGACTCTATGCACAGTTGAACGAGGATTCTGCAGTTCGACACTGGCACGACGGATGGACTTTCTCGGGCTATTCCCAAAGGCGCCGCGTATTCGTTCAACATCTTCTTCCGATCTTGTTCGCCCTCCAGAGTGTTCCTTTAGAACACTGCCAGTCTCCTCAAATTTCTTGGTCCATGCATATAGGTCTCTTCTGGTGGGTGGTTCCTCGTGAAAGGTTGTACGGAATCGCCGTTGCACCAGAGTAGGGGACTTCAACTCAGCCATCCATAACACACATTTCGCTTTTTCTTGTGGGGTAAACATAATTCAATCTGAAACAAACAAAAACATTATGACAAAATCTTATGCATATGGTGTACTAACTACCAAAGTTTCAACATTCTCACATTAATACTTTAAAAATTACAGTTTCAAAGTTGTTTCATTTCGAATGGGACACCCGGTGTGTGTGTGTGTGTGTGTGTGTATATATATATATATATATATTATATATATATATATTAGGGGGGGGGGCCAAAAAATGAAAATGAAAAATATATTTCTCATGACATTTTTTCATATTGTACAATCAATAATGATATATGTTGAAAATAAAACATTGGATCGATTCGTGTATATTTAGAGGTGGCGCAACTCGAAGCCTTAGTATCATTACTATACAGTTTGGGGTGGCAAATTTCTTCAAACTTGCGCCACCCTTAAATATTAATGGATTTAGCAGACACTCCGGTTTGAGATCCTTTTTCATACATGGAATGACAAAATGTATCAGGAGCTCTCATTTGTGTATTTTAATATTTTACCATATATGTGCGGCTCACCCTAATATACAGTATATATATATATATATATATATATATATATATATATATATATATATATATATATATGATGAATAAAACCACGAAGGAAAGGAAACACAAAAAGGTGCTCAAGCGCTTTCGTCTAATGACATCCTCAGGAACACTGAAGTACATAAAAGGTTACGGCCTATATATAGGTTACAGAAAGAAAAAAAATAAATAACATACATACACACAAACATATATTATATATATATATATACACATACATATCTACACACATACATATATATATATATATATATATATGCAATAAACGGAGAAGTAAAAATAAAAATAAAAAATTAGAGGATTAACAAAGAGGCCTACAGATTTGTAAGGAAAAATATCGATTTTTAGCACAAGATCAAATGAATTATAAAAATACAAATTTATACTGGAAATCTGCCCGGGTTTTAACACTGCCTTTTAGAGTCAAGTTTCGATATACAGGGTGTCCCAGAATTAACTATCTATTTCAATGAAATCGGACAAATTTTTTAAAAACACACTTTTATTTATGTTTATCATGTTTAATATGTGTTAAAAATGTATAAATTTCTAAATTTTTTTCATAATTTTATTTTCATAATTTTTTCATAGTTTTTCATAGTTTTATTTTCATTCTCTTTCAGAACCCTATTAATAACACTGGGGAACAAATTTCAACTTTTTGTCTATTGAATTAGATTTGACAGTTAGTTCTAGGTAATTTGGGTGCGCTGAGCACGAATTTTTACTCGGTTTTGCTCTATCAGGTCCTGATTTTGCTCAACACCCCTCCTCTTTCGTCGTATTCATAAAAAGGTTTTTTCTCAATACTCGCTGTCTTTTTGCAGTTACACATTATGCAACTAGGTTTTTATCTAGGTATTTGTACCTATTGTTATGGTATTGTTGTATTATGTATATTTTTATATGTAACACCCTAAAAATATTTTTAATTTTGTCATTTTTAACCCATTTTAATATTAGTAAATTAAGCTAAAAATATCATAGAATTCTAAAATTTTCTCGAGCGTTCCTGTTCTCTGTAGAGTATTCTAGAGGGACAACTAAAATATATAAAAGCGACTCGTTTCCAGAGTTAATCAGTCAATTCAATCAGTCAGTCAGTCAGTTGAGTTAGTTAATTAAGTTTGGGCATTAACATAATTTTGAATTGGCATATGATTTAGTGAGTAATTTTGTCATCGTGATTTAATATAGTTGATTTAATTAGACGTAATTTATATTGTACCTACTCATCCGTGTTTCTAGTTTAATTTCATAGATTGTAAGTACCTATTTCATAATAAGTACCTATTTAAACTAATTTTTGTGTTTATATTTCAGATTTTCTTAAATTTATATGAATTAAGGGCTTTAAATACCTTTACAAATTGGCAGAACAATCAAGCAATATGTCATCAAGCACTAGAAAGTTCAAATGCAAAAACAACCCTGATTCCTTCTGTTATATATGTGGAAATTTTACACTTCCACATCAACGAGCAAATATAACTGACTTCGTAAAAAGAGCTTACTTAGCTTATTTTGGCATAAAACTGGGGGACCAAGATAAATCGTGGGCTCCACATAAAGCCTGCACTATATGCATTGAAAGACTGCGACATTGGACGAAGGGTTCGGATTCAAAAATACCTTTTGGAGTTCCGATGGTAAGTTTATGATTTCATAAAACTACGTAATTTAATCACTAGTATACTGTAACTTACCTAAATGTAATTGTAACTTAGGTACATAAACAAAAATTTACAGAAAATGTTTATAAGAATCTCAAATATTGCATAAGGTTGAAACACATAGAAATGTTAAATGTTTGGGTGATAACTTTTGATAAAATTCATAAAAACAAGTCTCTCGTCGCTTTTGTTAACGCTTTACAATTTTTTTTCCATATCAGGTGTGGCGAGAGCCTACTAACCACGAGACCGATTGTACCTTTGCTTTGTCAAGACTTCGGGCTTCACTAAGAAAAATAAACATTGTATCGAGTACCCAAATTTCGACACCGCGATACGACCTGTGCTACATTCAAATGAGATCCCCATTCCAAAATTTAAGGGTCTGCCAACTCAAGAATTAGTTGAAGATGTTCCTGAAAATATTGTTATGCACTTTGAGGAGTCAGACACCGATTTTGACCCCAGCGTATTTGAAAGTCAAAACGATCCGCAAAAGTTTAACCAGGCCGAGTTGAATGATCTTGTAAGGGATCTAAATTTGCCAAAAAAGGCTGCGGAAATTTTAGCTTCAAGACTTAAAGAAAAAACTTGCTTACTTCAAACACATACATTTCATTTTACAGAAAAAGAGAAGAAGAACCTGTTAAATATTTTAGAACAGAGGATAGTTTAGTATATTGTTGCGACATAGTTGGTTTGTTAAAGAAGATGGGGGTTGAGTCTTACGATGCAAATGATTGGCGCTTGTTTTTAGACAGTTCGAAAAGAAGTCTTAAGTGTGTGTTGTTGCATAATGGCAATCTATACGGCTCGATACCGATTGGGCACTCAACAAAATTAAAAGAAAAGTATGAACATATAGAAAAGGTTTTAAATCTTATCAAATATAGGGAGCACGAGTGGATCATATGTGTTGACTTAAAAATGGTTAATTTTCTGCTAGGACAACAGGAGGGTATACTAAATATCCCTGCTTCCTTTGCTTAGGGACAGCAGAGCCAAGGAAGAACATTATTTCAAACAAATCTGGCCAGCACGAACATCACTTACTGTCGGAGAAAAAAACGTAATTAATCCACCTTTAGTGAGCAGAGATAAAATCATATTTCCTCCTCTGCATATAAAACTAGGCCTCATTAAACAATATGTAAAAGCTGTAGATACGAACGGCGAGTGTTTCAAATACATAACTTCAAAATTTCCAAGTTTAAGTTATGAAAAAATCAAGGCGGGAATTTTCGACGGTCCACAAATAAGAACAATGATTAAAGACAGCAATTTTCCTAATGTCATGAATGAACGCGAAAAAAATGGCTGGTTCTCATTCGTGGACTTGATAGAAAACTTTTTAGGCAATTATAGGCAGATAACTACGAAGAAATCGTAAAAAAACTTTTAAGGGACTACAAAGTGTTAGGTTGCAATATGAGCATAAAAATGCATTTTTGAATAGCCATCTTGACCAATTTCCAAGTAATTTAGGTGATGTAAGTGACGAACAAGGGGAGAGATTCCACCAAGATATCAAAATTATGGAGGAACGGTACCAAGGCCGCTGGGATTCCCACATGATGGCTGATTACTGCTGGTGCTTGAAAAGAGACCTGCCATCAACAAGCAAATACGCTAGAAAGTCTTACAAAAGAAAATTTTTGCCACAGTGAAAGCTTCATATCTGTTTGTTTTTTTATTTTAAGTCATTTCTATCGTTATAATGTAATTTTACTGTAGTTTGAACTGCTTGTATTCATGAAACTTGAAAAAAAAATTTAACACATGACTTAATTTTTTAGTCCTAATTTGAAAAATCTGGAAAATGGCACATAGGCTGTCGACAAGAATCAGGACCTGATAGAGCCAAACCGAGTTGAAATTCGTATTCAGCGCACCCAAATTACCTAGAATCAAGTGTCAGATATCATTCATTAAAATACGTGTTGCCCAGTGTAATGAATACACAAGAACGCATCTTTGTTGTAACATCCCGTATCAAAGCCTTTTTCATCAGTGTCGAACGCAAGATTCTATGAACTGTTGTCTTGGATATGTTGAGTCTTCGACCGGCCTCCCTAACCGAAGTTGTTGGTTCATCCTCAAACAATTGTCGTACCTGTTCGGTACTGTTACGTGCTGTCCTTGGGCGTCCTCTTCCCACCTCGTCGTGTACGGATCCAGTTCTTTAAATTTGTTCACAAGTTCACGAATCGCTTTGTCTGTAAGACCGGTTCTGTGGAATCTTCTTGTAAATTTTTCTCTGATTTCATTACATTGCATTCCTTTGATACGGGATGTTACAACAAAGATGCGTTCTTGTGTATTCATTATTAATAGGGTTCTGAAAGAGAATGAAAATAAAACTATGAAAAACTGAAAAAATTATGAAAATAAAATTATGAAAAAAATTTAGAAATTAATACATTTTTAACACATATTAAACATGATAAACATAAATAAAAGTGTGTTTTTAAAAAATTTGTCCGATTTCATTGAAATAGATAGTTAATTCTGGGACACCCTGTATATAAAAATAAAATGAAGATTAAAAGTTAATAAAGTAGCGTACAAGTTTAGCAAAGATTTAGCGTCCTACCCTTTTTATCTAAATTTGTTTTGAAGGAATTCAAAACAACAGGATCGAGTTGAAAAAGACCTTTGCTTATGTTGAAGTTATTTGAAAGTTGGATAATGGCAGACTCAAGAATATTTCTATTAACAATGTTGCTAGAATGAAATAAAACTGAAGCATTATTCCAATCAATACAGTGGGATAACTCTGACAAATGGACAAAAAGAGCACTGGACAACTGTAATGTTCTAACGGAATATTGATGCTGTTTTATACGTGTGTGCAAATCCTTTCCCGTCTGACCTATGTCAGACGGGAAAGGATTTGCATACACGTATAAAACAGCATCAATATTCCGTTAGAACAGGACAGTTGTCCAGTGCTCTTTTTGTCCATTTGTCAGAGTTATCCCACTGTATTGATTGGAATAATGCTTCAGTTTTATTCATTCTAGCAACATTGTTAATAGAAATATTCTTGAGTCTGCCATTATCCAACTTTCAAATAACTTCAACATAAGCAAAGGTCTTTTTCAACTCGATCCTGTTGTTTGAATTCCTTCAAAACAAATTTAGATAAAAAGGGTAGGACGCTAAATCTTTGCTAAACTTGTACGCTACTTTATTAACTTTTAATCTTCATTTTATTTTTATATATATGGAAACTTGACTCTAAAAGGCAAAGTGTTAAAACCCGGGCAGATTTCCAGTATAAATTTGTATTTTTATAATTCATTTGATCTTGTGCTAAAATCGATATTTTTCCTTACAAATCTGTAGGCCTCTTTGTTAATCCTCTAATTTTTAATTTTTAATTTTTATTTTTACTTCTCCGTTTATTGCATATATATATATATATATATATATATATATAATTATATATATATATATATATATATATATATATATATATATATATGTATGTGTGTAGATATGTATATATATATATATATATATATGTTTGTGTGTATGTATGTTATTTATTTATTTTATTTTTCTTTCTGTAACCTATATATAGGCCGTAACCTTTTATGTACTTCAGTGTTCCTGAGGATGTCATTAGACGAAAGCGCTTGAGCACCTTTTTGTGTTTCCTTTCCTTCGTGGTTTTATTCATCATAAATATTTTTCACGTGTTACTTTCGTGAAATAATTTTCATATATATATATATATATATATATATATATATATATACCTTACTTTACAACCTTACAAAGATTTCGCGCGATGATTCCTCATTTCGCGAAGGTCAAGCTTGTCGCCCCTCCTCTCGAGTTGGCCTGATGAAGTAGTGAGTTGGTTTCTTGTGCTCTCCACCTCACATAGCCAGGTACGCCCGGCTCATCGGGGATTGTTCTGAGCCAGGCGTCTAGTCTTCTTTTGAAAATATCCACTGCAACTCCCTTCGTGTTTCTTAGGTCTTTGGGCAACTGATTAAACAGTTTTGGTCCTCTCGCTACAAAACTATTTTCTTTCAGTGTTAAGGATGTTCCCTGTCTCGCCTTCAATTTGGGAATACGACACAGTCTACCGTTTCTACTTTCCACCATTGTTTGGGGAGTTATAGGGTTCAGATTAAGATTAGGGACTAGTTTCTCCATTATTTTCCAAGTGTAAATAATGGTGTATCTCTCTCTTCTCCTTTCCAGTGAATATAGGTCTAGTTCGCGTAACCTTTCCCAGTAATTTAATTCTCTGCACCCCTTGATCTTGGCTGTGAAGCTTCTCTGGATCCCTTCCAGCTGTCTAATGTCTTCTTTTTTATATGGGGATGTTAGGACCGAGCAGAATTCCAATTTGGGTATGTTCAGGGTTTTCAGTAGAGGAATCATTACATTCCTATCCCTTCGTTTAAAGGTTCTCAATATCTGTCCCGTTATTCTCTTTGCTCTGTTTACTGCTATCTTATTTTGTGTTTCAAATTTCGCATCATCTGTCATTACAACCCTTAAATCTTTTGCTCTGAAATTTCTCTGAATTTCCTGTCCATTTGGGATATAATATTCCATGGATTTTAGGTCTTCTCTTTTTCCGAACCGTAATAGCTGAAATTTCTCAGTGTTAAACTTCATATTGATAATTTTCTGACTATTTTTGATAATGACGCCATAAATTAACCTTCGGCTTCTTTCTCAAAGGTTCTTGATCTTCTCGTGAAACAAAATCAGTTGCTTCATCGCCATAGGTTATATTACGTGCAGGACTAGCGTTAAGTGATGCAGACATAATGATTTTTTACAAACTCAGGCACTGTTATGCAAGAAAATTTGAAACGAGAATCTAAAACGTGAGAAATCATGCGAGTAATGTCTGTCTTTCACTGCCTGAAACGAGTCTGTAAATGTCTATTAAATCGTTTTTCATAGTATGAACACCAGCATCATCAGTTATGTTAGACAAAAATACCACGAGACCCGTTACATCGGGAGACACCACGTGAAGACAAGAAGAATCAGAGGAAAAGTCATTCGTTAATTTTTCACATCGACTAAGAAGCTTTACAACACACTGAATTAGAGTCCACCAATGCTTATTGAAGGTTGCTACAGTATGTCATAGTCCGAGGCGTATGCAACAACCGCAGTTTTTCGTTGAAGAAGTCGTTGTAGCATATAGAATGTACAGTTCTATTGGGTGATAACGTCTCTTATAAGTTTGTTTTCGGGTAAATTATGCTGCTTCTGGAATTCTTTAAATCTGTCAAAGGCTGGAGATGAATAATTAAAATGCAGCAGATTGGGCGCGCAATTGCACATATCTCTGAAACAAACTTCAAGCTAAGAAGGGCTCCATCAACTGCGAGTGCTAAAGTATGATTCGCACAAGCAACAGGAGTAATTCTGAGAACGCTAACAGCTTTAGTAATATTACAGCCATTGCCGTGCACAACTGCATACACACGATCGCTCTTTATTGATCATTCTTGCAATATAGAAGTCAATGCAGTTGCAAATTTTTCATGAGTATGGGAATCTGGCAGATATTTGGTGGCTAAAACATGCTGCTTTTGCTCACATTTACTATTAATTCTGTGCTCTCAAACTGATAAACGCTTCAGTTTTTTATAGTGACGCCTAATAACCCAAATATAACTAATATTTGGAACTCGGTATTCGGCCGAATAGTTTTGTATCAAATATTCGATATTCGGTGAATTTAGTATTCGGTACATCCCTAATACTCGTATATATAATGTTACACACAGACCATGCATGGAACAACGAACTCTCTCGGAAAATTAAATCCACTATAGTCTGAATAAATAATGGTAAATGACAAATACTAAAGTTTTTCTTTTTCGCGATGGAAGCCCAACGTGAGCAACGGATCATGACCTGGTCATGATTTAATTTTCCCAGAAGAGTTCTTTGTTCCATGCGCAGTCTGTGTAACATAAAAGTTTCTCAGGTGACCATTGAGTTATATATATATGTCGAGCGGGTTACCTTTGAGCCGCTCGAATGTAGAAGACGGCGATGGACTATGAATTCCGGAGGTGGTCCACTTCGTTCGAGTCGGAGTTATATCCGGATGATGATGGACAACGTCACTCTTGGGTTAGGAGAACTCCAAAAAAAACTCTTCGGAGGTGTCACGTCTCACGTCGACATTAGTGGACGCACCAGGCTCACACGGCTTGTCGTGTAACGTTTGTGGTTTCTACTAACCACTCGTACTTCGATTAGTTGTAAAGTTTCAAAAGGTTACCATCAAGTGCTTCCTGATTTCTTTTCACGGAGCACGGTGGAGACTTCGGGAGAAAACCCTGTATCTATATTGTGTTTCGCGGTGAATGGAAACAACGAGGTTCATTTTAACAGGATTTTTATTAATTCACTTCGATTTCACAATCTTTTAATGAGAACAAACAAATTTGGTTAAATTTAAGAAGTGAAAGTTATCTGATTCGCAAGGTGAGGTTTAATATAAAAAATCTTAAAATTAGTTAAGTAGCATAATGTACAATTTACGCTGTTTCTTTTCTTAAGACAATCTGCGGCAGAGTTTAAGTATTTATAAAACGGGTTTAACTAGATTAGGACGAGGTAGTGCCACTGTACAATTAGTCACAGAATCAATCACAGAGCCTGCGTGGTTGGAAGTAACAAGAGAGCAAAGAACCTCGTTGCCGGCGCTCTCGGGGTTTTTAAAACCTCAGGGTAAGCGGAGACGAGGTAAACTAAGGGTCACCCTCTTACGGGAGGAGTTTATCAGCAAGCGCCTATGATAGTTCTTGACATTATATATATATATATATATATATATATATATATACACACACACACAGGGTGTAACAAAATTCCCTGTTCATAGGATATTTATATATTTATTTTAGTGAATTAAATGTTCGAATTGCATAGCAGAAAGCTGTTTGCACATGTGAATTCTGGTAAGTATGCAAGTTCCAACAGTGGAGAACACATTCTCACTGATTTTGACGCATTCCTCGTGAATTATTTTCATCAAGTGATCAATGGTGTGTGGTCGTGATGGGTAAACCACTGACTTGTAATGCCTCCAAAAGGAAAAAAATTTGAACTGCGTCAGAGCAGTAGAGCAGTAAAGTAAGATTCAGCAAAGTAAATATCATATGGATACGGCCTTCTGTTACACCCTGTGTGTGTGTGTATATATATATAAACTCAGAATCACATTATTACACCACGTAAAGCTGTAGGTCCCCTCTGTCATATGACCTTAAATATCACGAAACACACTTCTGACCAAATATAAATTCCAAATAAAGGCAGATAACTATTCTAATACACGGGCCTATCATTCAGAGGTATGAGGATAGTCATGAAGCATTTCATGCACCAGAGCCTTTTACCGTCTCCCTATCGGATTACTCTCTCTCTCTCTCTCTCTCTCTCTCTCTCTCTTGAAACGGTTTAGGACTGGATTTGAAACGGTTTAGGACTAGTGTGTGTGGGAATTACTTTACGTATAAGATCTGTGACACGTGGAACAGGTTACCTTCAGAAGTTGTGAACAGTTCCTCTGTGGATCATTTCAAGAAAAGGTTAGACCAAATCTTGCACACTATTTGAGTGTGTAAAAAAATTTCTGTTGCACCCATTGCCATTGGTACCTCCTCGGTATAGGCCGCAAGGCCTTTTGAGGTACTTCTTTTCCTTGTAACTCCTTGTAACTCTCTCTCTCTCTCTCTTCTCTTTTCAAGTTCTTACGCGTGTTCAACAATGTCGATTTTAGAAGCATGTTTAGTTTAAATGATAACTCAACTCGCAACAATGGTTGGAAGTTGGATTTGAAACGGTTTAGCACTAGTGTGTGTGGGAATTACTTTACCTATAAGATCTGTGACACGTGGAACAGGCTACCTTCAGAAGTTGTGAACAGTTCTTCTTGGGTCTGTTCAAGAAAAGTTTAGACCGAATCTTGCACACTGTTTGAGGGTGTATGAATTTTTCCCTGACACCCGTTGCCATCGGTACCTCCTTCGGTATGGGCCGCAAGGCCTTTTGAGGTCCTACTTTTCCTTGTAACTCCTTGTAACTCTCTCTCTCTCTCTTTCTCAATTCACATCTTTCTTTCCTTTCTTTTATATATATATATATATACAGTATACACTGGGTGATAACAAAGTTTTGTTTAAATTAACATAAAACATACTTTTTAGTTAATAATTATATATATATATATATATATATATATATATATATATATGAGGAGGAGATTGTAGACATCAATCGACCAGGGAAGTACTCGAGGGGCGGGGGGAGACGTTAGACAGGAGATAGGGGGTGCTGGAACTCCAGTTTCTTTTGTCAATGTCCTCTTCACCTGATCTTTTTCCGTGTCTCATCTATCCTGTGAGCAGTCGAGCATGCTCTCAAACACATAATTCTCCATCTATTCTCCACTACACACGCATACATTTTACGCCCTACACAATCTTTTGAAAAAAAATACATATATATATATATATATATATATACGAGTATATAAATGGCATCGTCAGCCACGGCGACCATGATTTTGTCTCTTTCTTATAAAGGGGGGGGCATTTTTGCGGACGCCCTCCCTTGGACCCTCCTCTCTACATATTTTGCTGAAATAATAGCATTTTAAGGGAAAAATGTAGTAACATAATTAGATCATGATGTATATTTATTTATCAAGCTTAGATCTAAGATTCGACGTGAGCACCATCAGTGTCTCTGCAAATCTCAAATCTGTTCATTGCATTGCAGAGTACATTTTCAAGCGTCTCTGGGGTTATTTTAGCGACCGTCGCGACAATGCGGGTTCGCAGATCCTGCAGGTCTTTAACTCTTGTTTTGTAAACATCAGAGTTTATAAAGCCCCACGCAAAGAAGTCTAATGGTGTTAAATCCGGAGATCGTGCTGCCCAGGGCCTGTTTCCACCACGTCCAATCCAGCGATTTGGTAAGAGCGCATCAAGGTACGCCCGAACGATGTTTTCATAGTGACATGGAGCTCCATCTTGTTGAAAGACAGCAGTGTCGAGAATGCCATCTGAACGAAGCTGGGGGTTCAAGAAACTGCTGAAGCATGTCAAGATAAATTGGCCGTATTACCGTACTTCTGCAAAGAAAAAAGGTCCGTAAATCTTCAGGCTTGTCATATCCAACCAGACATTAACTTTAGGAGAATCTCTCTCTCATTCGTAGAACTTGGTTGGTTTTTCACTAGCCTAGATACGACAATTATAGCGATTAACCTTTCCGTGGTGTGTGTGGAATGTCGCCTCATCGCTGAAGAGAATGTGGTTTAATAAGTTTTTGGTATGAATTTTTTCAATCAATTCCGTGCACATGGCGGCTCGTCTTGGATAAATAATTATAATCATCTTCGTGTAACTCATGTGTAGTATTTGAATATGGTCACTTTTCTTTTTTAATGTTAATTTTAAAATCTTTAGAACAGTCGGTTTTGGGTATGTTCAGTCTACGTGATGCTGTGGGAGGGAGTTGACATTCTAGGATTTGTTTCAAAGGCATCTCTTACCAATTCGACATTTTCTTGAGAGGTACCTGGACGTCCAGATCTTGCCTCATCATGAACAGATCCTGTTCTTTTAAATTTATTGACCAGCTCGCGAATTGCTTTGTCTGTAGGTCCTGGTTTGTGAAATCTTCTTTCGAATTTTTCTGCGCTGCTTCCCTTGGATACGTAGTGTTCCTACCATCGCACGTTTTTGTACATCCATCATCATTTATGGCCTGTAGAAAATAAAATAGAAATATCATTATTTCAGCAAAATAAATAGGGACTTTCGGACCACCCTGTATATGGAAAGTTTGCATACAGTACTTTTTATTGTTGTTTGTATTATACCCACCTTTCATTCTAAGCTGATTTTAATACTGTATAAGGTCATATCACTTTATAAGCAACACCGATCTGATGATATTAAGAATTCTCTAAATACGAATATATGTATTTACATTTTAAATAAAGGCCAGAGCTTCTAAAGTTCATGTTTTTAAATTTCTCTTCTTTGAAATATCTGATAAGATTCTAACTTCCTTTTCGATAATACTTTTAAATGTACCTTACAATGAAATTAGAATTATAAATAGAATCAGTTCAAAAATCGTATCGCAAAACTTCATGTTTCTTTACCCGTAAGAAATATGATGTTTCATGACACGACTTTTTGGACTCGTTGCGTAGTGATTGTATTTTATATCTATACGGACAATCAGAGAAAAATTACGATGTTCAAACATTCCGCGCGCAGGTTCGTTCACGCAGCTTGGCCTCCCTCATCGGCCACCGAATTGGTTGGTTGTTCTTTTTGCGTTGCCCGTCCACCAGAGGACGTTCATACCTGCCGCTCGTTTAGATGCAGAATGGTTAGGTAACCGTCGAGCGTAATCCTTGTCGAGCGTAATCCTTGTCGCGAGCAAAACGAGGCTTCGACACAATTCCTGATGCGAGAGAGACGAGCTTCCTTCTTAGTCAGGCGTAGCACGAGTCTTTGATTACATCCAGCTAAAATAGCGACGCTTGTTTATGAATTACCCTCGTAACATCATTTCCCCTCACTCTGATGCGATTACCCTCATTTTCCCTTATTATGATATCATCACTGATCCTAGTTGACCTCATCATATAACTATTTATGTAAATAAGGCACTAATAGATTAATAATATAATTTAACTTTTAAGTCAGAATTTTTTTTTAGACAGGAAGGAGGGGAGAGGGGAGAGGGGTGAATCTCTGCAAAAGCGCCCCCTCCTCATAAAAGAAGAAGAGTTAAAATCAAGGTCCAGGGTAGCCCGATACACGTTTTACCCTTATTTAGAGTTCGGTTATTTTTATTTTTGCAACCATTAACTTTCAAGTGTTGATATTTATTTTACTTTTGAAATATACGTACAGTATAGTCACCTATAGTGTATAAGTAGGGATAGGGAATAATGACTTTTGGGGGAAATTGCCAACAAGACGAGTGGTTTCTACGGCCATTTTCACTGTTGAATATGAATCTGGCTGGTTCTTGGACCTAAAATGAAGTTTTGACCTGGTTCAGTGGAATTTTTTCAAAATGGCGGGCAAAAAAATAGTTTTCTCTTTTTGATGCTTAAGAAAACCGCTACCCCTCATATGTAATATGTCTTTTCATATGTTTTCAGGGTGGCTAAAGTTGAAAATGAACAAATCAAAGACATTCGATGCGTGGTTTAGCGGTTATAGGCAAAAAATGGGAAAAAAGTATTATTTTATTAAAAAATCATGTACAGAAGAAACACAAGGCATTCATATCAGTTCTATGATGTATATCTAAAATATTGAGACAGTGGGTTCAGGAATTCTTGAAATATACTCCCAAAGCGTAAGTTATCAAATATATTAAAAATCAATTAAAACATATCAAAACACAACCACAAACCAACCAAAATCAACGAAAATAAATAATTAATTCATATTCGATCATAATAATTATGTATTCTATTAAAAGTCTATATAAAATTCATAATATATGTATATATACTGTTTCGTTTCTTCCGAAACGGTATAAACCAACTATGAAGTCTAGAAGCTTCTTGAAGAAGCGGAAGTCGTAGGTTGGTTTACTTTGTTAGAGTCGATACTCAGCTTTTGCTTTGTGAAGAAGTCTCCAGTTTTCCCGTGATTCAAAGTGTTCCGTTAGAATTTATTTGCTTTTAACTTTGATGTAAAGCTTTAGCAGTTTACTTAAGTTTAAAATCTAAAATCTAATGTCATTTTGTGTTTTATCTAAATATTTTTTTGTTTAATAATTCCGTTTAGGAGTTATTGAATTGTTAGGTTAGGCTAGTTTTAGGATTAAATCATTGAGGACTGTAAGTAATCAATACTTTAATTATTTATTGGCTTTAAGTTTAAGGTAAGCACATTCTGAGTTTAAAGTATTAAAGAAGACTAACTTATTTATCAATCTAAATTAAACAAATTTAAATCTACCCAACTTCAGTCTAAATTAAACAAAGTTAAATCTATCCATAAAGAGTTTAAGCTTGCCTTAAGAATTATTTCCTTTAAGTGAATATAATTAAACAATTAATATCGTCTAGGTTGTAAGAACCCTAAGTTTTAAGTTAAACGATACCCTTTTCGAACCTGGGGTAAGGGTGGACGCGGGTAGCCGTAACGATACCCTTTTAGGCTGCTGAATTTCCCACAATGTAATTCAAATCATGAAATCATCATATTTACAAAACATTGTTCAATAAACTATCAATATCACTAGTAACATTGTCTCTGGTTGTAAGGCATCCTTAATAGGATTTCTCAGTTTATCTACACTAAATTTTTCCATTTTGAATTTCCCGTCTCACTTTAACGCATCTCATTTGACGAATATCTGGTGTGATGGTGAGTCTCAAATACGCAATCTCTGTGAGGAGCTGCTTTTCGTCCAGTTTGTACGGAGCATCCAGGTTGTTTGGAGTCAGAGGGCCTCCATGTTTCTTGCAATTTTTCAAAACCGCCAATATTTTGCCAGTTTTTTCTTTTTGAGCTCTTCTTTTTTAGGTAGGGACAATTTCTTTGCAGCATGCACAGTAGCTATAAAATCTTCCTCTAATTTCTTCACTTTCTTGACTTTTTCTGAACCCCTGGCCCATTTCCAGGATGCCTTCCTATCCTCAAGAGACTTTGATTCGAACGAAGTCTATCAGAAGTCCGTTAGTCACAATAAAAAATTTTCTCGAGTGCGTTTGAATGGATACGCTACCACCACTGGCCCTGATTCGGTTAAGTTTTGGAAATTCTGATTTGCATCCTAAATTTGTCAGAGGGACATGCATCAAGTCTGGATTAGCGTCATCGTCTGATCTTGTTAAATAGTCCATACAAGACAGATTATTATTTACAGTATCAATGACTTCCTCTAGAACTAGAGCTTCAAGTTTATCTTTACCAGATCTGGCTTATTCCTTCCTTACAGCCATCAAGTCATTCAATTCAACCATTTTACCTTCAAAGAAACGTTTTACTCCACACCAAGTTCTTTCACTTTTCTCATTACCCTTCTTGTCAATTCCAAGAGGCTCCATCATAGGGAAAATCATCACTTCACCCATCATTGCGTAAATTTGGGAACAGCACATGAACCATTGACTTTGGATGAAAGTTGACAGAGAACTAGCTTGTTACTGTTAGCATCTACTACGGCATCAAAGAAAGCTTGGATGGAGTCTCGCCTCGCCAAATATTCTTTTGCTAACTCGAAGATTCTCCCAAACCGGTTTGCCACGAATCATTTGAGTCCATTATCCGCCATCCAGGATTTATAGTCATTATATAGGGATACTGAATGGGAGGCGTGGCTGGGAGAGAGCAATTTAGCAATTGCAATGAGTACCAAAGTATGAATGGAAGAACCAGGAGAACAGAAAACTTTTTCTCATGCCGTAACTTGAAGTAGATTATGTACTCCGATTTTCTGTTCCGTGTTTTTAAACAGTCTATAGCGTGATTTACTCCTAAAATGATATGGGCGCAGCACTTCAAGATCTTGTTTGATTCGATTCCAAGATGCTGTAAAAGTACTCCACATTCACTAGCTCGATCAGACATCCAGAACTCTATTTGAGATTTGAGTTTGTCAGTGGTAGAATTTGTTAGTACGGCTAGACAACTCAATTTGAATTCGTAAGCTCTGGCTCCATCCTCTCCGGAATGGCTGACGTTTTCCAGATATCCAGTTGTCAGCGACGTTTTCATGCCAGATGGACCAGCGATGGTGATGTGGTCAGCCTTCACGACGTACAGCCGGTGGCCGGCAGCCTTATTGATCTGCGGCTCGGAAATACATAGGCCAAGTCTGAATACTGGTAACGGACTTGTAACTCTTCGTCTTCACTCTCCATCTCACCCTCACAATCTCTGATTATCATCTGCTTTCAGCTTCCAATCTTGATCAAAAACCATGTTAGCTACTCTTACTATCACTTTCGAAACCTCTTCAGGAGAAGTTCTTGTCTCGGCAAGACACTGGACTATACACCGCATCAAATTTTCGTTCAGACTTTTTTGCCAATTTTGATTTTCACTGTTGGAAATGTACAGTAGGTTCTTGTTCTTTACTCTTCTCCTTACTTAGATCTTCTTCCGATGAGCGAAGTTTACGATCAGTAGAAGGAAGTGTCTTTGCTGTTGTTGGTTTTTCAAAACTCTGACCGTTTTCAGAATCGACTGAAGTTGCTAACATTTCAATAATTTCTGAGCCCTATTGCTCCCTTTGCTCTCTCAAGTTGCTTTTTGTTGGTTTTCGCTTTTTCTCCGCTGATCTTTCACGAATTTCTTTCCTCTTTTTCTGTCTCGCCCAATCTTTTGGTACTGCATTTGTACATATGGCCTTATACGCACCGAAGCAATTATCCCAATAAAAAGTCTTATCTTCATCAGTCATTTTGACCCCAAATTCTTCTGCAAGTTCTGCTTCGTAATCCTCACCGTCAGTTCTAATGTTGTAGGCGTTCTTAGTGAATTGATCATTAAGCCGCTCGCTTTTTTGGTACCATTCGACACTTTTAGGTTTTTGTTGGCAGCGTTCATTCTTTCTCAGTTTAAAATGTTCAAAATCGTCTCTGTTTTTTTTGCCACTGTTTTTTCATGCATCGGATAGACATTTTTATTAATCCAATCTCTTAGTTCATTTGCAACTATCTTGCTGGCATCATCTCGAGTCATTGACTTTTTCTGGCCTTTTACTCCTTTTTTGCAAAGTGCAAGCATCCTACCAATCACAACTGTCCCTGGTGGTAACTTTCCAGTCGGTTTAAATTCGTCCACTTCTGCGTAGGTTTCCCCAAAAAGTTCTTTTCTGGCGGTACTGCATTAGGATCTGCAAGTACAGTAAAACCCCATTAGTCGGCATGTAACACCGAAATATGATGGGTAATACAAATTATAGTCATGCTAGATTTATCATATAATATTATTATTATTATTAAAGTAGATTATATCAAATATTATATTTGATATATTGTTTACTATTATTAATAAAGTATATATACTATATTATTATTAAAGTAATATATACAAATATTATTTTATTAAAGTAAATTAGCACAGCATTGATAGTACAAGAAACCACAAAAGAGAGAGCAGCCAAACACCAGAACGCCAAAACACTAAAGTAAGCCTAAATAAAACATCATTAGTACGATACACTAAATACTTAACAACATTGAAGAATGAACACAACCATGATTAAAAATATAGCAAGCATTTATCAACTAATTATTTTTTCTATCAGTTATAAAGGTTTGGAGGTGGGAGGCCTCAGTCATCCTTTATGTTCGATATGGATCGGGCATTTTTTTCAAATTTTTCGTCATCTGTCTGCTTAACCACAATCCTAATGTCTCTCATTTGTTCATTTTCGAGTTCAGCGACCATGAAAACATATGAAAAGACATATTACATGTGAAAGGTAGCGGGTTTTTTTATCATTAAAAAAAAAATGGATTTTTTTGGCTGCCATTTTGAAAAAAAACACTGAACCAGGTAAAAAATTCATTTTAAGTCCAAGAACTAGCCGGATTCGTATTCAGCAGCCAAAAATGGCCACAGAACCCACTCTTCTTAAAAAAAAAAAAAAAAAAAATGTTAGATTCCCCCACCCCTAGTATAAGCAAACTCTGAACAGAGGGCGAGAGTGTCAAGAGGATTAAGTAATGCTTGGAAGCTACGAGTAATCTAGGATTAAGCAGGTTCCATAAAAATGATTCGATAAGACTTTCAGCTTTAAATGGACGACAAATTCGCTGAGAGAAAATCTGAGGAGGGTTGTTAATACCAGTAGTCATTTAAACTGAATAGTGGGTATGAAATGACAAGAGCATTATTAAGTAAAAATAAGAATTGCGTTTCCCGTTCGCACTTTAATAGTTTTGCGAGTTATAATGTATATACATATTGTATATCAAAAAGGCATGAATTTCGTACCTTTGAAAGTTCCCCTTTATTCACTTATCACTGAGTATTTTGATGCATAAAGCTGACTCAGTAATTATGTGTGTATAATTACATACATACATACATACATATACTGTATGTATGTATAATTACATACATACAGTATGTGTTTGTGTATTAGTTTTGCTGATGGTGTATAAAAGTGAATATTGCATATCTTGTCCGCAGACTTTTTCAGTTGCTCTTCCCTTATTAGATAAAATAAATAATTGACGCACCCCTTACCCCAGTTGTTATGCGGACATCCACTCGCAGATTGGTAGTAAGTGATGTGGCGAGCACAATTACTGGTGTGGACCAGAGCAGTTCTTTTGAAATTTGAAGTATAATTCCACTCGGTATGTCTGTACTTTCCCATTCCTCTCGAAATAGATAATTTAAGTAACCTTTCGCGCATCCTAGTTTGCGGACCACTATGTATATCATGGATCTCCATTTAATTTTCTCCGCCGTCCACCTACTTGTTTCTCGAACTTTGTCAAGGTTCGCTAACCACACTTCATTTTTTCGGAGTGTTACCGACTTACCGTAATGTGACCGACATTATTTTATTTTAATCAACATACTCACCATTTTAAATCTCTCGAATCATCGTCGAATGTAAACTTAACTTAAATTTGTCAAAAAACTCCGTTTTGGTGATTGTGGTAGTTTTGAATACGTTCCTTTTACAATAATACAGGGTGTTTCAGGTCGACCCTAGAAATATGGAAATTGGCGGAATTTGTAGCAAGTAGGTAGTAATTACTACGACAAACTTCAAATACCCAATACCAAATTCCGCCAATTTCCATATTTCAGAGTCGACCTAAAACACCCTAGATGGATTTCATGAATGTTCTGGCGAATGTTTTATCTAATTCATAATTATAAGAAACATTGTTGTAACATTAAAGTTCAATAATTTACTGTTTGTAATGGTTTTAGCTTCCTTTATTTATTAACTACAAATTTGTAAAGACAAGTGTAAAGTTTTTTTAAAATGTCCTATAGTATATACACACATGTCTCTTCACTCGCGTTACTTTATACACACCCTGTATTTTTGGAACCGAAACTTAATGTAAAATTGTCTCCAAGATTGGGTGACGCTGGTTCTCGCGATTGGTTCTGCTACGTTGTACTTCGTTCTTTTTCGAGCCTTCCTCAGCTCAGTTGTGAAACAACTTTTCTATTCATTGTTCTGAATTTATTACTTTATACTACAAATGTTTGGTGGCGGGAAAGGGATTGTTAATTTATTTATTAATTAACTGTAGCCTTAATTGTTATAATTGTTATTTTCGGGATTGGTGGACATTCACTATTCTTATAGGATTATATATAAAATATTTTTAAAATTGTTCCGGTGTTTACCCTGAACATGAATGTCTTTTGAATACCAATTGAGTGATCAGTGTACCACCACTTGTTCGAACCCGTATGCGAAAGCGGAGGATTTCGGGACCACTCCGCACGTACCCTACAACAATATATATTAGTGCGTAAAGTAGGAAAGAGTGTCTTTAGCTTCGCTTGTACAGGATGTGAAGAGTCTTATAATCATGTTTGCTTTTACACAGAAGCTTCAGTTTTGTTTTGTTTTTATGTCGGAGTCATCACTCAAGCAGCGGATGATAATTTGGCCCAAATATTTAAATTCCTGTACTTGTTCTGTTGGTTCACCCCTCACTTGGCAGCTAATATTAGCTGACTGATCAGAAGTTTTCGAGTGGAATTGTATAACCTTTGCTTGTGTAACATTAAAAATATCAGATTCGTGAATATATTCACAGATTTTTTAAGACAATCACACCTTTAACCCTTTATCACGCAGTGTTACTTTACTAATTTTGTTCTGACTAACACCAGACGATTTTACTCAGTTTCGGAAAGACCTCTGTGCAATAAAGGGTTAAGAAATGTTTGCTTAATCCTTTATTGCACAGTGGTCTTTCCGAGACTGAATAAAATCGTCTGGCGTTATCCAGAACAAAATCACTAAAGTCACATTGCCCGATAAAGAGTTAATAGAGGGACTTATTAATACCATATCATTGTCATAGACTACGTTATTAATTCCCATGTATCTGTACTTAAGTCATCAATATACACAGCAGAGAGGAGAAGAAAGAACTTTATCGAACCCCACAATTATATAGCTCACCCAACCGTAAAATTTTGGTGAGTATACAAAAATTTCAATATATTTAATATGTACAAATGAACCTTTCCATCCTCTAATTTTGGAAATAAAATAATGGATTCACTCTATCATATGCCTTGTTTAGATTCAAGAAACGGCTGTAAATAGATGAATTACTGTCAATGCATTTAAAAACAATTTCCTTCAATACGTAGATACATAAATCAGTTGAGTGGGACTTTTTAAAGCCAAATTGGTTCATAAACAATCATTTAATTGACGTAACAAAAGTTTCTAAAGTAGTTTTGAGAACCAGGAGGCAACAGCGATAGGCCTGTAATTATTGCGGGATAGAATGTCCCCATATTTAAGAGGGAACTGCAATGAACGCGGGGACTTATACAATTCTTGGAAGCTGCAAGTAACTACAATCCAACAGTGTTTCTACCTGGCACACGGGAAAGTAGAGCTGTCCCTGTACTCGCCTCTTTATTCAGATGGACATTTCCTTCTGCAGGAGTTGCCCCTGGCAAAAAAGTAGTTTTGGAGAAGATACACCCCAAGTGGTTTGCCCTTGGAAAGTGGAACTGGGGTTTATAAGACATAACGACAGTCCCCCCCAGTTGCACATACTTATACCCTCATAAACTCTGCAGAGATATAAATATGAGCAATCATGGCTGGGAAAAGCAGTGAGATATGCAGACTCGCCACGTCAGTAGCATACTTTAGATACTCACTCGAAAGGTCATCTACCCCTGAAGCAGAACCTGTCTTTAATCACTCTTAATTTCACGAACTGAAGTTATCCTGATCCCTCCCAAGGGCATTCCGTTGCAGCCTACATTAAGGTTAGCCCTTCCACACACTGGGTGGCATATTAAGCTACCAAGGAGCCCTATTACAATTTCTGTTTAAGAGATTTTTCTGAGGTAAATTTGGTTATGATGTCATTGAACTGGAGAGACTTTGTGATCTCATGCTCAATTAACAGAGAAGCAAGCGAGTTCACTCAATATTAAGAAGTAATACTTATTTGAAATAAAATACAAACTAATATTTATCTAGGCCCTACGGTAATATTTATGGAAAATTATTGCGTAAAATAATACTTAGAAATATTTATCCAGAAATATCTTAGACATTTCGGGCCATCTTGTCTTGAGGCCATGCGACATGGCGTACTTGGCATAATGGGTAATCCGACCCTACCCACACCATTAAGAATGTTATAGTAGGGTGTTTTCCACAACCCTGCATTTTCTTCCTCCCATGACACCCCATCACTTGTTAGTGGGAGGGCATTCTTGGTACCCGTTTCCTTCTTAAACTTCGAAAACTTTATCATTATTTAAGTTAACCTTACAGGCGTTTGCTGCTCGAAGAGAATTTTCGTTCTGTTTACATAGTCTTGTAACTACTTTATATAAAGTCCTGCCTATACTCTTATTCATATAAACTAGTCCTATTTTCGGCCTACCAGGAAGGCACCATAAACTGCAAGCGTCTTTTCATTCCCTTTTAAAAGAAGCAATAAAATCATTATCCAGCAATAATTTTAGTATGACTGTTGTAAAATTTAATCAAAGGCCTTCCTGCTTCCCTCAGTATGGATACTACATCACTATAATACAGTAGCTTTAAGTATAAAGTGAGAATTATTTCAACAGGAATTACTGCAGGAAAGTTGCAATATCTCTAAATTATTAAAAAGGTGTTCTCTCCTATCTTTACATTCCATTCCTTGTTTCATATTAACATTAAACCAATCGACGCGATTATTTTTACCTATTGAGTTGTTACTAAGTCTTGTATTACATAAACTGGTAAAATTAATTAATATTTCTAACTGGTTATCATCATATAGCTAAATTCTAGATTTAAGGTTGGTACTATTGTTTTATGTCATACACAAATGCCAAACTCGCCAACTCAGGAAAAAAGAGAAACAAATATTTCCTTCGCGAATGGCTTTCAGTTGCCATGGGAACTCAACACATTGTAAAAGTGGTAAAGGAATGGGATCTATGCTTGTTGTTCCGTGCGTCGGTCACTCTTCACATGAAGGTCAAGCTGGTGGCCCACTCTGATATAAAAAGAGTCTAGCAGAGTTTGATTTCGATCCACGGACCTCTGGGTTATGGGCCCAACACGCTACATCATCATAATAATAATTGCATGAGAGGGTGCTGTGAACAGAAATTTAGTTTACATCGCGTGACGTTTCCCCATTTACTTGGAAAATTAAATTTCTTTTAAAAGCCTGAAGAAAATTTAGAAACCCATTTCCAACTACTCTAATACTGTATGTGATGCATTTCCTATAAACAACAACACTAAAAACAAACGAGTTGTATAATTAATCGCATTTCATATGTACTCCTCTTGCTTTGATTGTTTCAGAACATGCCTGGCAGTGAAGACGCAAGTTTTAGACGAAAACTTTGAGGACTTTCAGAATATATCCATTGCACAACATTCCATAACGTTTTGAGATACTTTGTCTCTCCTTAGCTATACTTTTGCTCTCAGATATTTCCATGGATTTTCAGTAGGATTAATGTTAGTGACTTAGAATGTCTTCAAAAGTTTTAACTCAACACCTTTTCTTCAAGATATCTTTTGTTCAATCTGTATGTTTTGGATTGCTATCATGCCTAAACGCAAATAACCCCACATACTGACTAATGACCATGTTTTGTATGTTTATATACTTTTATCATCTTTGCAGTATGTTCTCCTGATATTTCTGTGTTCCTATTTTTCCTTTTTGGGATCCTGTTGCATAAACACATTTTTCTGAGAGAGAGAGAGATCGAGATCGAGATATCGTTCGCGAATTAACTACACGAACTAATATCGTCAGAGTTCATCACATGATGATGGGAAAAACATTGTTAAAAACCTAATGCATCTCCGAGAGTGCTGCGAATAAGACCATTAAAAGATTTGACCAGGCAACTACAAAGTTAATCTATAAAATAGGCAAGACGACCCCAAAATACTTTTAAACATGAAGACGTTAATAATAAAAGAATATCAACTTCAAACGCATTTAAGATATATCGGAAATCAATGCAGAAACGTGGGAGCATCGTGAAATCAGTCAGTAACAATACAAAGAATATAAGAGAAATAAGTTGATCTTCAAGTCAAAATTACAACTGAAAAGCCAGAATTGACCAGAGGTGTGCACCAGTGAAGTGTACTTAAGTAACTGTACTCTAGTAACATTTTTCAGGATCCACTTTCTAGACAGTACAATTATTTTAAAATACTTTTACTCTAACGTAAGTACATTTTAAGATAAAATATTGTACTTTAACCTAAGTACATTTTTACCGATATCTGTAAAGTACAAAGTACTTTTCCCAAACGTTTGGAAATTCCCATGATTAAATCAACCAATCTGAGGAGGCAGACAATGCGGGAATTTAACGTAGCCAATCACGCGCCTTTGAGAACCAATTATTGTTAAAGCTAAATAAGAAGTTCGCTCGTAATAAAGTTTGTTGGACATTTATTTATTTCATTTCCTAACGAATATAATTAATATGAAACTTATCGTTGTCACAAGGTAATGATTAATTATCAATGTTATGTTTGAGATGCTACTACTTTTTTTTATTTTTATTACTTGAGTATACTTTAAACATGATACTTCTTTACTCTTACTTAAGTACGAGTCACGAATTCTACTTGTACGGTTGTACCTCAACGTAAGTATTTTTTCAAATCGCTTGTACTTTAACATAAGTAACAAATTTCAGTACTTCGCACACCTCTGGAATTGGCCAACATACTGAAATGACTGACCTCGGCAAAGAGATAGAGAGATAGAAAATAAGAGTTTAAAAAAAATGTCCTTTGTACTGATGAAACAAATTGAGCTTCTTAACAATTCGAGAAAAGTTCATAAACAATTCCTTTGCTATGTACTCTCAAGCGTGATGGAGAATCAATTATGAATTGGGGATGTTTGTTGGCTAACGGAGAAAGCAAGCAGCTTTGTGAAAATTGAATGACTTATGAAGAACGAGCAATATCAAAGCATTTTGATCCAACATAATCCACCCACTTGACGTCATTTAATTGAACCTCTGTCATTGATATCGCCTCTCACTAAAATATTCAAGAGGAGTTCTGGAGAAACTCCATAAAATGTGGGATACAATCGATTCAAAGAGTTTTGTCATGAAACTCATGTTTCTTATCAGTGAATATCGGTAAGAAACCTGGAGATATATGACAGGACTTTTGAATGGATTGTGCATGAAGGAATAAAAATAAACTTTGATTCAGATCAGGAAGATACGCCTCTCGCAGCTTTCAGATCAACATAACCATATCATCAATGCACTCGAAATTATACCATTTACATAATATACACAGATTTTGCCAATGTGGTCACGTAATAATATCGCATAAACTGAAATATATGAACAAACACTCCTACGAGCCGTGAAACGACTTTCAAATTATAATTGAGGCTCTCCTTGGAAGAAGTGACAAAAGTGAAAAACGCCAGAAAACGCAGTTAAAGTTTGTACCAATTTGAAA
This sequence comes from Bathynomus jamesi, assembly GCA_023014485.1. Lineage (NCBI taxonomy): Eukaryota > Metazoa > Arthropoda > Malacostraca > Isopoda > Cirolanidae > Bathynomus > Bathynomus jamesi. The sequence continues at coordinate 279,884 of JAJOZX010000464.1, read as the reverse complement.
GTGGCATAACTTTATGGGCAAAATTTTTTGCAGGTTTAAATTGTGAATGCGTCTATTTGAAACGTTACCAATTTGTAACGGTTGTCCTAAAAGGGTTAATATAGTTATAGTAAAATGCTATTGCATTTGCGTTACCCCCCTCCCCGCGGGCGGTCTTTCTGGGGTGGATCGCCCGCGGGCTCCTGCCTACATGTGGCGAGGGGGGTCAGCCGCGGCTGGGGGCCCTGCCGGGTCCCCGCCCGGTTGCGAAGTGGACTTTTAGCATACCCTGCTATCCTACAGCCCCCTCTTTCCTGTCTTCCCCTCTTTACCCTCTTCCTTGCCCCCTCTGTTTTTTCTGCTTTCTCTGTTCACTTCGCGCGCCCCGTGGGCTGCCGGGGCTGGTCGCTGGGGGTCTCGCCCCCATGGCCGGGGCCGGACTAAGTTGGCTGGTAGGGTGCCCAGGCCTGGGACCCTGGGGGGCCTAGGTCTTTGCTGCCGGCGGGGAGAACTCTCGACGCTGCAAGGGCCCCTTTTGAAACGGGGGTACCTGCATGGGACGAGGCACCCACCCCCCGCCGGCGTGCGCTTGGTCCCCTTGGGCCCCGGGTAATCGGTTCCCCGCGGCCCCGGCGCGAAACTACAATAAACATTTTCTATGGAAACACTTACAACTCTAATGGACCTCGTTGACGACCCGGCTTGTGCATCTGACCTCCCTCTGACTACCTCTTTGGACCGTGGGTCTGGTAAGGGCAGTCGGCAGCCCTCGCCCACCCCGTCTGCTCTTCTTGCCGACGCCGCCTCTCCCTCTCTTCCCCAGGCTCGTGGCGCCGCTGCCCGACCCCCGCCAGTAGCGGATGGACCTGCAGTGGACCCCCCGACCCCTGGATCCCCCCATATTCCACGTCCCGATAGGGACCCACCTGCTTTTTCGCCCTCAGGTGGGAGGCCCCGGCCCCGGTCGCCCTCCCACTCCGGTCGGGCCTCATCGCCCCCGGCCCCCTCGGCCCCTGGGGGACGAGGGACCCGACGTCGCCGTCCGCCTTTCTCGTCTTCTCGCCCCCTCGAAGTTCCGGTGGTGTTTGGCCAGACGGCTTCACTCGGCCTTAGGACGATGGACAAGTTCCTCGTCCTCCGCCCCTCCTCCTCCAAGCCCCTCCCCACTAACCACGAACGTCTCTTTCGAGCGATCCATGGGAAGACGGGGACGGTGCGTTTTGACCTTCGGCCTCAGAGGGATGGCTCCATTTTGATAAGGTCGCGTTCCTCTGCCGAAACCTCCTCTCTGCTCGCTATCCCCGATGTCCTGGGCTGCGGGATCACGGTGACTCCCCACCCCCGCCTCAATCAGTGCCAGGGCACAATTTACGCTGCTCGTCTTCTACCCATCCCGGTGGAAGACCTCCAGATTGACCTCGCCTCCCAGGTGTTGTGAGGGTGTACCGCTTTCCCGACAGATCGCGTCCCCAACTGCCCCTTCTCCTCGCCTGCTCCTCACTTTCGACTCACTGGTGCCCCCCGTTTCGGTATTCTGGGGCTTTGGTGAGAGACGAGCGTGCGAATTCACAGTACGACCATACGTGCCAGATCCTACGCGCTGTTTCCAGTGTAATAGGTTTGGCCACGTGAGCAGCTCCTGCCGTCAGCCGGCCCCGTTGTGTGTCCGCTGCGGCGGCCCTCCCCACCCCTTGCCCTGTACTGCTCCGCCTTCCTGCACCAACTGCCATGGACCACACCCTGCTTCATCCCGCTCTTGCCCGTCCTTCATCTTTGAAAGGGAGGTTCGGGCCCTCTGTTCATCAGAGTTTCTCAGTGCTCGGGAGGCGCGGGAGCGGTTGCGTGGCGGCGAGGCCCGGCGTGGTGCCTCGTACGCCGAGGCTCTCCGTTCCCGGACCCCGTCCTCACCGGCGGTTCCCAACGCGCCTCCACCCACCGTGTCCGCTACTCCTAGTCCATCCTCTGCCGCCCAGCGGACTCCTACCGCGGCTCTCCGTACTACCAGCGCGTCCCCACGTGCTCCCTCCGCGAACGCCGATGCTTCGTCGGCAACCCCCCCTGCCCCTTCTACGCCCTCCACCGGCGCCTTCGGCCACCCCCATTCCGGATCGTGACCCGCGTCACCCACGCGGGCCTCACGACGGAGGGATAGGGGCCGCAAGCGCCGCGCCAGTGGTCACCCCGAAAGGTTCGACGCCATAAGCCTCGCATCACCTTCCTCTCCTAAACACAAACGCCCCCTTCGCCCTACCGTCCCGGTGTCCTCACCGTCCCCACTGCGCAACCGTTATGCACGCTCCCCCCTGGGGTCCCCGTCGGCCCTCGTGGTGAGGGCTGAGATACACCCCTCTCCGGCCAGGTCGATGGACCCACTGGAGGGGAACTCGCCCGCCTGGTCGGCGTGGGTGGGACGTGCACGCCCCGCGTTTGACCCGCCCCATCTCTCTCCTCGACCTGCCAATGCCTCTGGGGAGGTGTTATTTTCCACTCCCCCTCGTAGTCCTGCTCCCCCACACCTCCGGTGAAGGGAGGGCATTCTGGATACCTCTCACATCCCCTTCTCTGCATCGCTCTCCCCGGACGTCCGGGAGACTCCTCCTCTGGAGGACTTGCCGGCGTCTGGTTCCACATCGCCCCCTCGTCGGGGGGACCCTCGCCTTCGCCCTCGTTCGGCGTCTCTCACTGAACTCCGGGGCTTTCCGATTCCCTCTTTAATCTCGGGCCGCCCGATCGGCCCACCCACCCCATAATCATCCTTTACGCTGACCTTCCTACCCCTCCCTATACCTCGCTCCTGCAGTGGAACATCCGCGGGCTCCTGGTGGGCTTCGAGAGTCTCTCCTCTCTCCTGGCCTCCAGGTGTCCGGTGTTTCTGCCTTCAGGAGACGATTCTGGGATCCCGTTTCCCTCCCTCGAGTGTCCGGTTACTGCGGCTCCCTTCCCCGCCTCTCGATGGGGCGGGGAGGGGGCGCCGCAGTCTTCGTGCACCGCTCCGTCCCTTTCCGCCCCCTCCCGCTCCGTACAGTCCTGCAAGCTGTGGCCGTGCGCCTTTTCTTGGGCGCCAGCTCACGGTCTGCTCTCTTTACCTCTCCCCTAACGTACGCCCTCCACCCGATTCTCTCCGTGACCTAATTCTCCAGCTTCCCCGCCCTTTTCTGATTCTCGGGGACTTCAACAGTCGGGACCCGGCCTGGGGGACGTTTGCTCCATCTTTCTCTCCGGGACCCTTCTCTCCCTTATGGACGAGCTCGAGTTCACCTTTCTGAACGATGGCTCCCCAACCTGCCTTCACTCGGCCCATGACAGTTTCACCTGTATCGACCTTTCCCTGGTTTCCCTCGAAATCGTGACGGAGTTCACCTGGGAGGTCCTGCCGGATTCTTCCGGCAGTGACCATTTCCCAGTGTGTCTTACCCCGACCCGTCTCCTCCCCCCCACCTCTGTCCGCCCGCGCTGGCTGTTTCGCCCGAGCAGACTGGGCCTCATACGCGAGGGGCACGGCGATCTCGCCATCAATTCCTGCCTTTCCCTCCGTCAATGAGGCCCTCGCCTTCCTCGAGAGTAAGATCCTCTCGGCTGCCGCCAGTTGCATCCCCGTACTTCTGGCTCCCCCACCGCGAAGCGTCCCATGGTGGACCCCAGAGTGCTCCCATGCCGTTCAGGAGCGGCGCCGTGCCGGCCGCCGCTTCTACCGGACCGCCAGCTGGAGCACAAGATAGAATTTCAGCGCCTGAAGGCCGTGGCCCGTCGGGTCCTGAAACTGCCCGGCGTACCTCCTGGCGGAGTTACGTGTCCGGGATCTCCTCCTCACTGCCCCCTTGACTGTTTGGCGCAAGGTGCGTAGCTTTGAGGGACCCGTGTCCCCCCTCGACCCCCGGTGCTTCGGGTCGGGGACGACGAGTTCGTGTCCGATCCGGAGGCCGTCGCGAACGCACTCGCGGCACTTTGCAGCCATCTCCAGTTCCGATTCCCCCCACTCCCGCCGCGACCCACCGGAATTTCCACCTCATAGGAATGACCCCTATAATCACCTCTTCCACATGACAGAGCTTCGGGAGGCCCTCCGCCCCGACGCTCCTCCGCCCCCGGCCCCGATAATATCCCTTATGACCTTTTACGGCATCTCCACCCCTCTGCTCTCAGCTTTCTACTGGACCTCTATAACCGGATTTGGTTGGAGGGTTCATTTCCGGACCGATGGCGTGAGTCCATCGTCGTCCCCATCCGAAGCCCGATAAAGACCCCTCACTCCCGTCGAACTATCGCCCCATTTCCCTAACATGCTGTGCCTGCAAGGTGATGGAGGCGATGGTCGCCTCGCGGCTGTCCTTTACCTTGGAGGCGAGTGACCAGTACCCTGCTACCCAGGCTGGTTTCCGGCGCTTCCGGTCTACCACCGACCCCCTCCCTTCTCCTTAGCCATGACGTGCAGGAGGCTTTCTCCCCGTCAATTTGTACTCGCCGTCTTTTTCGACCTCCAGAAGGCCTACGATACTACCCGGCGGAGCGCGGTCTTCGACTGCTTACGCTCCCTGGGTTTCGTAGGCTTTCCTCCCTTCCTTTATTTGTAACTTCTTGTCCGCCCGTTCTTTCCGCGTCCGCATCGGTTCTGCCTCTCTGACCGCTTTCCGTTGGAGGAGGTGTCCCTCAGGGTAGTGTCCTTAGCGTCTTGTGTTTCTCACTCGTGATGAACACAGTCGCTACGGTCCTGCCTACATCCGTTCGTAGCTCCCTCTATGCCGATGACCTGGCTATCTATTGCTCTGGCCGCCTCCCGTCTTTGGCTGAACGTCGGCTCCAGCTAGCCATCAATGCGGTGGTTCGCTGGGCGTCCTCGTTGGCTATGCTTTCTCACCCTCTAAGTCTTCAGTATGCTTTTCCGTCCTCGGCGCCTCCGTCTGTCGCATACCTTCGCTCTTACCCTTGCCGGCACTCCTCTTCCCCTCGTCCCATCCGTTAGATTCCTGGTATGACCCTCGACGGATTTTTCGGTTGGGTTCCACACCTTAGGCGGTTGCGGCAAACATCTCGCCGCACCCTCTCCCTTTTGGTCATCTGTCCCACACGACCTGGGGGCGGACAGGCGTACTCTGCTGCGCCTGTACACCTCCTGGTGCAATCCCGTGTCGACTACGGCTGTGTGGTATACAGTTCCGCCTCCTCTCCGGCACTCCGTATGCTGGATCCTCTTCTCCACCGTGGCCTTCGCCTGGCGTCGGGTGCCTTCCGCTCGTCCCCTGTCGCTAGTCTTCAGGTGGACTGTGGACCCCCCCCCTGCCCCTTCGCCGGGGCCTTCTCATGCCGAAGTGCTACCTTCGCATCTGCCGCCTCCCGAAGTCCCTACTCTTCTCCGCGATCTCCCAGCGCTACCCCGGCCTGACACGTGGCATTTCGCTGCCTCTCTGGCCGAGATTTTCTCGTCCCTGGGGATCCCCCCACCCTCTATTCTGCCGTTCTCCTTCGATCTGTCGCCCCCCTGGCGGACCACCCCTATCTGCCGTTGCCAGGCGCTCCGTGGCCTGCGTAAGGAGTCTCTTCCTGCCGTCCTCCGGTCTTCGTTTTCTGGCCCATCTTCCCGTCCATTCGGACGACGTTCCCGTCTACACCGACGGCTCGCGCTCCCCTGCAGGTGTCGCGGCCGCCGTCTTCTCTCCGTCATTGTCACCTCCCTCCTGGGGTATCCCCCTGCCGGTTCAGGCCTCCATCTTTTCCGCGGAGCTCTTTGCCCTTCTGGAAGCCCTCCGTCTGGTATCGGGTTGTTCGCGGTCCTCCTGTACCATTTTTTCGGACTCGCTGAGCGCCCTTCAGGCGCTCGAGCGCTATGATTCCCCGGACCCCCTCGTACGCCTTATTCAACAGGAGTACCATGTCCTGCACACCATTCACCGGATCCGGGTCACCTTCTGCTGGGTTCCCCGCCCATGTTGGTGTTTCCGGTAATGAGGCGGCGGACCGCTTAGCCCGGTCCGCCGCCTCGCTGCCTCCCCTCCCCCGCCCGCTCCCCTTCTCAGACTATGTGCAGGTCTTTCGTTCCTTTTACGATCGCATGTGGCAACAGTCCTGGGACGATGCCACCGGAAATAAACTCTGGTCCATCCTCCCCCCGTCTGTCATATTGGGTGTCCTCTTTCCACCGCTCCAGACACAAAGAGGTCGTCCTTGCGCGGCTTCGCATCGGCCATACGCGCCCACGCCGGCTATCTTATGTTCCGGCAGGAGGCTCCTCGTTGCGTCTCTCTGCCAGTCCCCCTCACCGTCTCTCACATCCTTGTGGAATGCCCACCCTGTCGTCAGTACGTCGTCGCGCTTTTCCGTTCCTTTCAGATTTCCCCCTCCCCGAACGTTTACGCCTTATGCTCGCTGAGAGCCTCTCTTCTCGCTTGACCGTCTTTTCCTCTTCCTCTCCCAATCTCGCATCCTATCTGAGCTTAGGTGGCTTCTCACCTGTAATCCGCTGTTCTCCCTTTTCTAGTGCCTTTTCTCCGTCTCCGTTTCTCTTTCTCGTATTCCGCCTCGCCATGATATCCGCTACCATATAGCGGGAAATGGCGGTAAACGCCCCAATACAAAAAAAAAAAAAAAAAAATTTGCGTTACATCAGGGCTACGTAGTAGCCAGTGTCGTAACACTGTTTCCCGTCGATCAGCGAAATTAAGCGACATCGGGTCTGAATAGTGGTTGGATGGAAGACCATATTCCACGCCCAGAGTATGTAGCGATCCGCAATTTGGATCCAGCGTAAAGCTGTAGGTCCCCTCTCATACGACCTTAGATGTTGCGGAGGAGGTTAAACAACCCCCATCATTAAAATAATTGTGTTATACCAAATATAATGCGAGGAACAAAAAATTTAAATCAAAAAATTTATTAAAAATATGAAAATGTCCATGCCATTAGTAAATTTAAATAACATTTTATATAATCTTTAACAATAGGATTCATTAAAATTAATAAATTATATTTTAATATATTATTTTACATATATACATAGAAACTCACACAAATTATATTATATAATGGAGATGAATAATTTCTACATACATTAACCAAACTTAAGCTTCATCCATCTTTCGTCATAACTTCAGAAACCCATTTGGAATGGGGCGGGCGTAATAATAATACCTCCAAACATAATTACGCGAAGGATTTACAAACCCATTTCAGGGTTATACTAATTCATTACCTCTTCATTTTCCTTATCATAACTTTGTAAAATATTTGAGAAGATTCAAATAATTCTCTAGTCAAATTTAAGCTACGAGAGATTAAACGCGCTTGGCACTAATTTTAGCTTCACCAACCACCGAACGGATTAAAATCATATCACCAAAAGTAAAACTTAGGACGAGAAATCACTGTAAATAAAAACAATAGAGTACAATTCTATGACAAAATATTTGTAATCATTAATGAATAGTATGTAGTGTGTTCGAGAAAGATCTGAAAAATAAAATTCCTCACACCAATGCATTTAAGTAGAAACACACTCCATCATCTAATAGCCAGACTCCTTAAGTTTTATATATTTAAGTTTTATTTATTTATTTATTACGAATATATTCCAGACTATATAAATTATCTTTAACCATACCTATGGAAGTAGTATTTACTCAATTACTTGTATTTATTTTCAATTAACAAAGATATACGAAGCAGAACGAGTATTTGAGGTCACTTCATTTATACAAAACGGCAAACATAGAATAATTTCTCCATCATCTCATCCCTCCGATTTAATTATGGTGAAATTAGAATCTCTTCCAAAGATGGTCTTTCTGCCCTATCTGGGCTCAACTCTAGGAAGGAGTACGATTCTGATGGTGTTCCTCCTGTTGTTCTCAAGAACCGTGCTTCTGTGCTGACACCTTGCCTAGGCAAACTCTTTACTTTTCCTTCCTTTTGCAAGTTCGCTTTCATTCAGCGTCCCAAAGAAGGATGACGCTCTCAACCCCTCAACTATCGTCCAATTGCCTTGATTTCTTGCTTTTTTAAAGCTTTTGAATCTATCCTTAAAAGGAAGATTCTTAAACACCTCTTCTCGCAATATTCTTTCGGGTCTTCAGTATGGTTCAGCAAGGAACGCTCTATTGGCGATCTTCTTGCGCATCTCTCTGACTCTTGGTAATCTTCCTTTCGGGATTTCGGTGAAACTTTTTCTACTGCGGTAGACATCAAGAGCTTTTGATAGTCTGGCACAAATTTTTAATCTCCAAATTGCCCCCCTCCTTCGGTTTCTATCCTTCTATCTGTGCCTTCATTTCCGATTTCCTTTCCGATCGACCTATAGCTGCGGTTGTAGATGGCCACTGTACTTCCCCTAAAACTATTAACAGTGGTGTTCCTCAGGGTTCTGTCCTGTCACCCACTCTTTTTCCTTTTACTTATCAATGATCTATTAAATCGCACTTCCTGTCCTATTCACTCTTCACTACTTCACCCGCTTTACAAAGCGTCTTTCTCAACACTCGCTTCATGATTCGCGTAGGACGGCTATGGTACACCTGACCGCTGATCTTTCTATCATCTCTGATTGGGGTAGAGAAAATCTTGTGGCTTTCAATGTCTCAAAAACTCGGTTCCTCCATGTCTACTCAACACAATCTTCCACACGACTATCCCCTTACCTGCAACAATACACAGATCTTTCCTGGAAAGATCAAATGTACTCTTTCTAAAGCGGCTTCTGAGAGGTTGTGTGTGTTGTACCAGCTCCGCAATTCCTTCATCCCTACTCAGTTGCTCTCTCTGTACAGGGGTCTTCTCCGCCCCTCCATGAAATACGTTTCTCATGTGGGGTGGCTGACCGTGGCTCAACCCAGACAGCCCTACTTGACAGGGTGAAATCAAAGGCTTTTCGTCTCATCAATTACTCGCCTCTTACCGTCTCTTGAATACCTTTTTTTTTTTTAACTATTGCTGCTATAACCAACACTCCTATTCTATACATAGCCCCTCCTCCTTTAAGGAGAGCACGCAATACTACACACCCTGCACATTCTCATTCCTTTTCTGTTCAGCTCTCTAATGCAAGGGTTAACTGGTATTTTCAATCTTTCATCTACTCAACCGGTCAACTCTGGAACAATCTTCCTCAATCCATCTTTCTCCGTCTATAACCTCTACTCTTTCGCGCACACTTTCCAGGTATCTCGAAAATGGTGGACCTTGATTTTGGCTCCTTTTTCTATGGGGAAAGGGGGGGGGGTAGTCACTCGCCCTTGGCACCTCGTTCCTACAAAAAAAAAATATTGCCGCGTATAATAACCAATACTTTCATAGGTATATTGAAAGATAAACTGAACAAGGACTTGAACTCACTGCCGATAATTAAAATAGATTGAACAAATATATTTCATATAAACTTAATGTGACTAGTAATTAGATGTCGCAAAACGTTAATTAATTCGAGGGGACATTTTGCTCCAGACCTTTGTCGGACACCTTGTATTAAGTTTGCGCAGGACGTTTTATTCTGGCGGGGTTAAATGATACTTTGCCCAGCAACTTAAAAACTGTTAATGTGGGGCCCAGGCAATAAATGGATATCAATAATCTAACACCAAAAGGTAAGGAGCGCAGTGGTTGTGATGAATACTTGTGCACTGGCTTCATCTAAGCAGATGACTGAAATGAAGAAATCATCTGTGGCCTTCCGAGGCGGCAACACAAACATCCGTAACAAGGGAAGAAAAGGTCGAATTTGGGGGTAAAGGCAGTCATTACGCAAAATAAATGCCAATAAACAAAAGAAACTAGTGCGGGAGAAATTTTTCCAACTTCGCGAGTCAGTTTTGCTTCGGGATTGTGACCTTTGATTGATTAGACCAGTGATTCCCAACGTGGGGCGCAATTTGAATATTTTGGGGGCAATTTGAAAATGCTACAATAAAACCATTTTTAGTAAACATCAAGCTCAAGGATCTCACTAACTTGAGATTATCAAACTTTGAATTTGCTGTATTTTTACCTAATATTGTGAATTTAAAGTGGTGGTATTGATTAAATTACTTTGTGAATTTAAAATTGCAACTTTTCAACAGAGAAGTTTTATTTCAAGGAAATAATATAGCTTCAATCTCAAGTTTGACTCATATTGAATGTACTCATATATTGAAATTTAAAATAATAACTTTTCAACTGAGAAATTTTATTTCAAGGTAATTTAGTTAGCTTCAACCTAAAGTTTATTTACTCATATTGAATGTACAGTAACTCATTAAATGTACTCATATTATTGTAAATTTTAAATACCACCTCTTCAACACCAAATTTTTTGAGGTGTCGAGGTTGGGAACCACTGGATTAGACATTCTATCAATAAGTATATTGTGGGTTAAATTAAGTTAGGTTAAGTGTTAGTTGTTTAACGTCGATGTTATGGTCTTTTTTCGCTTTACTAAGAATCACCAGTTTTTATCAATGTCATTATTACTTTAAAACTTATTACGAGGAGTGGTCAGTAAGTTTGCAGAACAAGCTGCGTAAATTCATCACACTTGTGCGCCTTTATATCGCAAGTGAAAGATTAAATATTCCCAAAGAATCCTAAAAAATCGCCAAAATTTGACAAAAGATTGTCATCAAGTTCTGGTTAGAAAAAAGCCATCGAAATCCATCATGGTTGATGTGTATGGCGATGGAGCCCCAAAATATTAAACAGTAGCAAAATGGTCAGCCGAATTCAAGCGTGGACATCAGTCCATTGGAGACGACCCAAGATCACTGATAAAATCTCTCATGTGGAAGCCTTGATAAAGAAGGATGGTATTTCTAATGGAAATGTTTCAACATTCACCCACGACCAATTGGATATGTCTAAGGTTTCTGCAAGATAAGCTGCCATGAAATCTCAGCGCTCAGGATCGGTATCAACGGAAGGAATCAAGCAGTCAGCTTATACAAATGAGAACCGTCTACTTTTATGTCCGTCTAGTTACGGGTGATAAAAGGATGATTCGCCACCGGGATCCTGAAGCCTGGAAACACCCTGAGTCCGCAATACCAAAGTAATTCCGCACTCAACCATCAGCGGACAAAATTATGACAACCATATTCTGGGATTCAAAGAGTTTTTGATAATTGACTATATGCCACACAAAATAAGTATTACGGGATTACGATAATGTCAATCTGATGAAAAAACTGAGGCAATCCATCAAACAGAACGGGAGAGGAATTCTGATCAGAGGCGTGATGCTGGTTCATGACAATGTACCTGTGCACGAGTCCCGGTTGCTCAAACGGCCATTCGTGAATGCAACTTAGAGCAGCTTAATCACCCACCCAGCAGTCCAGACCTGGCCCCCCCGAGTGATTACTGTCCGTTTCGAAATCTGAAGGTTCACCTTCGCGGTAGAAAATGTATGGACGACGACGATTTGAAGGGCAACCTCCAGAGTTCTATTTTGCTGCATAGACAGTTTGAAAAAGTGGGCTAAGTGTATTCGCAAATGAACATTATTTGTTTTCTTTACGATAAAATTGGTTAGACCTTTTCATTCAAAGCAAATCTAATGAAATTAAAGACACCCTACTCCGATTCGAAGCAAAAGTTTACCAAAAGTACTGGGAACTTTTAAAATCTTCTGGCATTCAATCGGTATCTTTACTTTAAAAAAAAAAAAAAAATGCATGAAATGTACGAGGCAAACTAATCGATTTAAGTAACTTCCTTCTAAACCACTTCAGGCACACACAAATAAAAAATCTATTACTCTTATACGATTTGAAACTACGAATAATCCTTAACATATTTAGAATTATGACACTAAATTGTACAAACAGTTAAAAAAAATTCTTTTGACAATATCTGGTTAACAACTTAACACATTGGAACACTGTTAATAAATACACTGTACAATCAACACAATAAATATATACATACGAACGAGGCCATTTCTCGTAGTTTTTTTATACAATAATACTAAATAAGGAATAAAGTACCATAAAACATACATTATAAATAATATAAAATATATACAAACAATCATCATTTATTTACAAATAAATTATCGATATAAAAACTCTAATCAACGATTCTTAAGTAGATTAAAAAGGACAGAAAATGCATTATCTTTATGCTGTTCCATCATTTAAGACGACTAAGAAATAAACTACCTCGTACAGAGCGCGTAACACGAGAGAAATACTGTTTAAGTTGCCATAATCATAAAGGCATAAGGAATTTTAAGAAACACCATGACGAGAGATTTTAAGTAATAATGGCATAACCTCTATGTAAAATGGCACGAACTGTATTTTAAAGCCGTGCCCCAACCTAAACATTCCTAAATAGAACGTACAATCTTTGGTTTTCTGAAAGATAACACAATGGACCCCTCCCCCATTTAATAAAAGGAATAATGAAATAATAATAATATTTGTACAATAAGTTCACGCTAACCAACTACGATGATTGACCGCAAGTTTACTCGTTCAGTACTGGCATATTTTTTTGAATCTGGAATTTCTATACTTAATACGGTTGCATGAGGTGCTTTCTTGAGTTATCAACCGAAGTAGTGGTGAACACAAAACTGTTTTAGAAGGGCAAAATTCAACTGAAAAAAAATAGCTTGTACACATTTAGCAAAATAGTAGTAACCACACCTCCAGTTCATTGCTGGTAACACTAGGTGCGTCACATCTCGAGGGAGGGAGGGATAGGGAAGGAAACGTCCGTCCATTTCATTTTTTAAATGTGTTTATGATGCGTTAATAAGTAGTTACGCTATGTTTAGTCCAAATTTGTCAGATTTTCCAACCTTTTGCTTGCACTGCGCGAATTTTCCCTTTGTGAATGTTATACATTTCACATTGATAGAAAATACATTTCAAGCTCATCTTAGCAGCAGCAGCTCGAATGAAAAGCTAACATTCGTAGGTTTTTGCCGTCCTTAGATAGCAGTATGACTTGAAGCATAGAGTCGAGAGAGTGGAATCAACATGGCACTGCCAGAAAAACTAACTTTGTGTACATTTACTCTCGAGCAGTATATAGTTAGAAAATCAGACCAATTTGAACGAGACGCAATATTCATTAAAGCACTATCTATAAACGCGATATTTAAAAAATAAAAATATAAGTGGAACCTTCTTAATCCCTTGAGAAATGACATACTAAAACGCCACCAGAAATGAAACTTGGAGGTAAGACGTACTAATCAAAGGTTAAACTAAATTTAACCTACTTCAGAAAGAAAACGTACAAAATGACTTCGACAAAACCTTATAAACTAGACAATATTATTTTCTTATAATCCTCTACTTCTGTTCAATATTAATCTGTTGTACCCAAGTTAAAAAAAAATAATACGAGTCATTTTTAAAGAAAATCTTAAGTTCCGTCTTTCTTGAATTAAATACTACAGGATGTCCCATAAGTCCCTTTATCCCCACCCTATTCTAGTTGGAAAAGGTTCAGGGTTAAGGGGGCTTGAGGGAGCACCCTGTAGAATTTAATATTGAGTAAACTGCGCGCAACTGATTCGTGATTGAATCGTAGGTTTGACAGCAAGAGCCATTTTTTTTTTTTTTAAATTAACGAGCAACACGCTTTTGAGTAGACCTAAAAAATGACGGTTCCTCGCACTAAATCCATAGTTATTTCACAACTTAATCCGTTACGCGTAAAAATCCTGTTATGATTTCTCGTTTCGTCGAAATAAATAAGGATGGTAATTTCGAAAAGGTAAATCGAAGCGTGTGAAATTTGCGACGTCATAAAAAGGGAAAATAAGTTCGGCTCTCGCGCTCTTCCTGAAAATGTCTCGACCGTCTAAAATTTATCCGATAAAACTTCTCAAACAGCGTTATTACAAACGCGGGTTCTTCAACTACTAATAGAACTTTCGAAACTGAACAAAACTACCGCTTACAGTGTTAATGACTGTGGTAATAACTTTCCCGCTCTAGAATATAAAAACAAAACTGAAAACACTTTCGATCAAATTCAAACTTTTAAAAATATTTTTCCTAGAAGCTTTAAAAACATGATTATGAATTAAACATTCTTTCTACAAATTTATAAAAAACATTCGGTATTTTTTAAGAAAATGCCAACTAATTTTAGTATAACGCCTTAAAAAAAAATTAAAATCAGGTAAAGTACTGGGAATCATCTTCAAGTATTCACAGCCGTTTTACGTTATTTTAATGAATTGCCAATTATTGTGAATCTGCGTGCAACTGAATGGGTCTAAAATTATTAAAAACCAATGACTTTCGCTTAAGAACAAAATTGAATCGATTTTCAAGCGCCTTCAAACGTAATTTCATATTTAAAATCAATATCTAAGCGACGTCCAAAACCAATAAAGATCTAATATTGCTTTCAAATGATTAAAAACTTGTACATAAACGTGTCTCGAGTGATGCGAACCACGAATTACCTTACAACCTGAGTAATTTAAAATTAATGCGATTTCCATCCGACTGCAAAACTGTCAATTAGTATATTAAAACTATTAGCAAGTTAATCAAATGTTCATTTCAAAGTATTTAATGACTGAGCAAATTACTGATGAAAAAGGCATTCGTTTTCTTACAATACGCTTGCCTTTGATGAACGCTAAAGATCGTCTCTAATAAATTCAGAGCTGGGCACTTGCGGTTTTTTTTTGCGGTACTGCGGTACTACCGTGTTGGTCGGTACCGCGGAAAGTACCGCGGGAAATTTGAATGCGGTAGCGGTACTGCTGTACTTTCAGCGATCCTTTGCGGTACTGCGTTATGCGGTACCGGTTTGGTAGTGCGGTAGTAGTACCGCAGTACCTCAAAAAAACGCAAAAAAAAAAACGCAAGTGCCCAGCTCTGCTAATAATGGTAATACGATAACGAATCATTCTTCATTCCGTATTAGTGTTTACCGGAAGTAACAGTTTTTTTTTTTTTAACAGTGTTTCCACTAAATTATTCTACCCTCACATCCTCAACTTTTTTACGTACTCTGCATTACATCAATGATTTAGTCTTTTAGTACTCTTAGGCCGGCCGCGCACACACCCGAGTCGTGAGTCGCGAGACGATCCTGCGCGCGGCCGGCCTTAAATGAGTAAACAGAGATCATCAAAAATTAATATTTTTATTTTGTACCTTAAAATTCTTTTGAAATTAAACCCAACAAAAATATTATCGAAGTAACATCAATGCAAATGAACAAAGTAAAATGGAAGACTGCGAAGTAAGAGTACAGACAAAAGATTGAAGGATTTATTAAGATGTTACTGGCAACGCAGATATATGCGTTAACGCGAATTGACCAACGAAAATAGTTTAAAAACTCGAGTACTGCTTAGATCCAAAACCATCAATTTCCCACAAAGAGGTTGGGAGGTTGAACTCCGAGACTCACCCGAGGCTGAGCATCACGAGTTTTAAAGAGAAGGTGAACGAGCCTAAATGAAGCTCAGAAGGTGGATGGAATCGAACCTGGGACCCTCACTTCCCGAGTCAAATCCCCAACAACCGACGCCGGAAGCTCCTAAGTTTAAAGAACTAAAACAGCTCAACGGAACACCCAAATAAGCTTCATTTGTCTTTTAATACTGCAGAGCGGAGTCAAAACTACGTTCTTTCAACTAAAACCCACCTCGCGACTCGTCCATTGTGTAAAGGCTTATCTCGCAAATATTCGGTGTTCCCTTCGAACATTCTAAATAGGCCCCGAGACCCGCAGATATAACGCGCTCTGAACGTTGTTCTCGAATAGGTTCAATTTTGTGACGTTCACAACTAAAACTTACTTTAAAAAATGACGAAGCTACCAACACCAAAAGTGTCAGCTGAAACTTGCCAAACGTATGGCAAACGTGGATTAAGGTCAAACGAATAACTAAAGGCTTCAATGTATGCCTATAAGGGCAGACAAAAAAAAAAAAAAAATAAAAAAACTTAACATTTCCATAAACTATCATATCTTTACTGTGTACTTCTAGTAATTATATTCATGCTTTTTTCATAAATTGATATTAAAATACGCACACACCAGATAATGGGGTTGTTTAACTTTCTTCGCAACATCTAAGGTCATATGACGAAGGGAACCTACAGCTTTACGTGGGATCCGAACCACGGGATGCTGAAGCGTTTCAGCGAGGGATAATTGGTAGAACGAAAATAATGAGACAGCAAACAAACGTACAGTATGTATGCAGCGAACTTTGTACACAACTCTAACATTCACAGTATGAAAATGGCGAACGCCGGATTATCCGAGTACCGTATCGCATCGAATTTCAGACAAAACTGTTATCACTAATTAACAGACTAATTTCATTGAGACCTTGACCAAGATGAATAATTAAAGCAAACGAAAATGAAATCGGATTCCACAAACCAAACCTAATTAATGACTAGACCATTGAATTGGAGGACGAGCCTCGTACACCTAAAACTCTTTGCTCTGTGTTCCTACGCACGTTACTAAATCAAAGATAAACGACTATACATATATAAACATTCTCTACATTGGGTAGCCTACATCTACGTTTTCCCCGTTCTAACCTTCTTTACAGTCTTACAAAATATGAAAAAAAAAGTAGGGATTCTTTAAAAGATCCTAAATCACATTACCTTAGAACAAACTTATCTTTTGATTGAAATAACTGAAATGTAATCGGTTTTACGGCCTCCATTATATGGAAACACGTTTTAAAAAGGTTAATACTATGGCAAAACGTTCTGTCTAATACAGTTGCAATTGTGAAAGAAGTATTGTAAATAATAACCGCAGAAGCAACATTACCAATGTCCAATCTTCTATGAACTAAAGATGATAAAATGACTAAAAATTAAATGAGAATTTCAAGATCTTATCTCTTTCTCTCATTCTCCCGAGAGAGAAACCAGTGAGGGTCATGGGTACAACTGAAATTCCAGACTCACGTCATATGATCTCGCGCAACAACAAGCGCTATTATACATTCACAAAAGCCCAAAATTTTTATATAAAATCCTTCAATGATGTCCAATATTAAACTCTTTTTTTAATTTGGAAACTGGAGAGAGCACGAAGCTTACTGCCGATGTACGACTCGTTTCAGATTTCAGTCTAATTGCGAGTTTCCAAACAGAGTCAGAGGATCATGGCACGAATAAGAAGGTTGTTAGTCTGAAAAGTTCCTGCCCCACGAATACCACTTTGGCTGCGAGGTTCAAATTCCTTTTCACCTCTGAAGAAAGTGTCATCACCGGTTTTGGGAATTCCTGAACGAATAGTTTTTCGTAAGTGAATTCGACATGATTTCCTGATCCTTCAGACCCATGCTCGAAGCCAGAATAAGGTAGTTGTCGTCGCCAATGGGCGCTTGTCTGCAAAAACGAAATACTGATGAAACGAAAGGAGGGATAAATATTTGTTAATTAGCTTAACTTTTAATTATAGTTTCGTAAAACTCAAAAAAATAAATAAAATAAGAAACGAATTTATTTCAATAAATGTTTCACGATAATAAATTTAACATTTTAATTTGTGTACAATACTTTCATCAAAACTGAGGAAATACAAAATACAATTTCTCAAATAAAAATTGACACTATCGATCGCGAGCGTAGCCTCGATTTTAAATTTACCATCATTATATGGGATTATATCGTTTTATGTTCAGAGAAAAGAAATAATACAACAAACAAAATTAAATCGAGAAAGATTCCAAAGAAACGATGACGGAACACCAACTTAACCTATTCTGTAATGGCCAAACTATCTCGTAACAAACGTCGAAAACTAAAAAAATATATCAGATCTGGGGATCATGTGGGAGGTATTGACCGAATGAAGGATTAACACCGCTTCAACACGTTGATGTCATATCGCGGCGAGAACAGCCAAGCGAAGGCCATTCAAATGACATCCATCAAACCAAATTCATCGTGGAAGGTTTTCAAATTATTTCCTATGTATTTTTATTGCCCTTCGTGGGCAAGAGATCTGAACTAGAACCACGCAATCCAGTCTTAACCAACCACACGTACCACACAAAATATGGTTCGAATAAACTACTACAAAACAAAGCCACTCGACTAATGGCGGTTTCATTTATAAACAATCAAACTTACTAGGAGGTATTTTATGGAACGACGCGGCACCGCCTAACGCCAGAAGTTTGCATTTGCACTGAATTTTTTAAAGGTTTGGTAACGTGTGCGGGTCGTGTTTGATATGAAAAGATTTTGTAAATTCAGTGCAGAATTCTCGTTTTAAAAACAAATACTGGATTTTTGATAATGTATCATAAAAATACAATTTGCAATAACCGTTTTACTGACAAATCGCAAGGTTATACGAACGATTATATTATTGAAGTTTTCATTTTCGTTTTCCACTTCAACATATTTCACTCAAAGGTGATAATCGGGTAACAATTAAGCTCCGCCCACTATCCCTATGATAGCTTATGAAAAGTTAAAGGACTATTTTGAAGAGTTTAGTTCGAACAATCCCAAAAGTGACGAGAAAACAGTCAGGACGGATGAGCCGACCGAGTTTGAGCGTATGTTTTACTTTAAAATTATTTCGTAAAAAAGTTAAAGTTAATATGGTATATTATAATCAGTGATGTAGTAGAGACCGCCATGGCCGAGACCGAGACCAAAAAAAAAGGTGTCGAGACCGAGACATACTCAATTTTCGCCCGTATTCAATACTGTGTATTGCGCGTAATGCCTAATTCGTAAGCTCTGTATTTCACATTCAGGAACAAAGATTCTAAAAAGGTTATCGAGTGACAACTGCAAAATTTACTCGTAATTTATTCACAAATTCATAGTTTGTGACATTTTTCAGCAGTTAAATGCCTACTTAAACCCTTTCATGCTGTAGGGGTGCAAATGAGACCACTAAATTTTATGAGATTTTAGTCATTCTGGAGATATAATTTTTTTAGCATGAAAAGTAAACTAAAATCAGGCATGAAAGGGTTAAAACGAGATAAGTGTTCGTTGCGCTTGAGGAATATCACACTGATGTAGTCGAGACCACTATGGCCGAGATCGAGACCAGAAAAAAAGATCTCGAGACCGGTCTCGAGTCCAACATCAGTGATATTAATGTTCCGCTTTACTTAGCCCAGCGTTTTAACCACTAGGCTACCCAAGGTACCCATTTATCTACCCACCAATATTTATTGTATGGAAAGATGAACAGCTGGGTTTGCTACAAGCTGACTGCCGTCACCGAGAATCGAACCCAGGGCAGGTAGATTCATAGTCAGCGATGCTAACCACTACACCATATATATATATATATATACAGTGCCCGCGAAAAGTATCCGATCACTCAAGAAAATACAATATTTTCCCTTGATATTCAGAGACACGTAATTCACTTTCTATTTGTTCTAGCGACATCTGGTAACTTTGAGGTTGCTCGCTGATATGAGAGCTATCCAACGCATTCTCAAATTAGTGTTCTGGTAGCCTTCGTGCGGGTGGCTGTGTCTCAAATTTGTCAGATTTCACTGTTTGTGTAAATTTCTTGATATTTTTTATTTTTTTACAAAAGTGGTGTAAATAAAATTTATATATAATGTGTGCTAAAAAAAAAATTAAGAGTGATTGTCGAGGTGCTATTGTTGCTTTGCATGCATGTGGGAAATCACAGAGACAGATAGCTAAGGAATTAAACATAATCCCAAAGTACCGTTAATTTATGGGTTTCACGGGCTAAGAACAATGGTGGCCTAACCACGCCAGTCCCTAAAAACGATCTGGCAGACCGAGAAAAAACAAATTCGCGAACAGACAAACTTATGAAATGTTTAGTATTGAAAAACCCAACAATAACTGCGAAAGAATAAAATTTAATATGAATAATTTGTTATCTGGTGTTTCTGAACGAACTATCCAGAGCGGCTCCAAAAAGAACTCGGATTACCATCTCGCCATGCTGCTAAGAAACCGTTCATTAATGAAAAAATGCGTAAAAAAACGTGTCGCATTTTGTAAAAAATACATTCATTGGACTGTTGATGACTGGAAGAAGGTTTTATTTAGCGATGAGTCGACATTTTTGACATTCAGAAGTTGTCCAAAAAAGGTTCGCCGGCCTATTGGCTGCTCAAATAGGATGGACCCTAAATACACCTTAAAGACAATGAACACCCTCCAAGTGTGATGGTTTGGGTTGTTTCGGTTACTATGGGCGTGGAAACTTATATTTTCTTCCGAAGAACACAACTATGAATGGTGCACGGTATTTAGCAATGCTACAGGATAAACTTCCAATGGCAATGGCAATCCAAAGGACAAAAACATACATGCATGATGGTGCACCATGTCACAGGGCCAAAATAGTGACAAAATGGATTACTGACAATAAATTTGATATTTTGGATTGGCCTGGTAATAGTCCAGATCTCAATCCGATAGAAAATCTGTGGCTAATAATAAAATAAGGTTGAATGCCACGACACTGGCTCAGTTGAAAAATTACAAGAGGCCATCAAAAAGGTATGGTGCAAGGAAATATCAGTGGAAGTTGTCAAAAACTTGATTAAATCCATGCCAAAACGTCTAGAACAGTCATCCAAACAAAGGACAGATGACAAAATACTAATATAAGGTTAGTATACATTTAAACATTGTTTTTTTATGTAAAAAATACAAATTTCAAGGGTGATCGGATACTTTTCGCGGGCACTGTATATATATATATATATATATATATATATATATATATATATATATATATAATATATATATATATATATATATATATATATATATCTATACGAAGCCATCAAAACGGGTTCCCCGACTAAACGCATACATTACAATTACAGTAACGTAATAAAGGTTTCGGAATACACAACAAACAATCTGATTCTTGAAAACTTGCATTACAAAAGGATGGTAAAAAATTATGGTTTGTAACAAATGCTCTTAAATTTAAGAAAAACACGTTTTCAAATTTCAAAAAAATGCACAATGACTACAAATTACAAATAGTTTCAAAATATGCAGTAATTACAATGGTACTTTTGCGATTTAAAGTACTTTTAAAAGTTTATGACGACGAAAATGTTACATAACGAAGTTCAACCTACGGAACCAGAGCTTAAACTAGTGTTGAAAAATAATCGAAACTTTACAAACCGGTTTTTAATCGATCTGTTTTTGAAAACCGGTTTTAACCGGTTATGACCGAAAAAGTATAGTAATTCTTAAAAGCCACAATTGAAAGGTACTGACTTTAACTCTTAACAAGCATAGCTTATCGCCTATTTTTTGGTCAAAAGAATGCAAAAATGCAGCATCATATGCATATATGAATAAGAAAATGACAACTTTGACATATTTTATTTTAGCCAAAATAATACATTATTCAAACAATTTTAGATTTGAAATAATTTTTTAAAATAAACATCTATACTTAGAAAGAATAACTTCTTTTTGTAAAAAAATTATAAAGAATAAAATAAAATTTATCTCTATTTTGGAAAAACATTGAAATAAAATTTTTTAATAAAAAAAACTTTACCTAGAAAACAGAAAATTGACTCTTCGTGAAAGAAAAATATATAAATTAATTTAGATTTTTATCCCTATTTTGGAAATGACATCTTAAGAAATAAAGGCATTAAGGTCTTACTGCGAATAGGACTTTAGTCGACTGACTCTACACTACCAGCCTACATGATGAGACAAACTGAAGATCGAGTTGCCAGATAGGCAAAAATTATACTGAGAGCAGTTCCAGTTTGTCACAATTTAACTTAATAGGTAATGTATTCGAAGTTATTTTTTGTGCGCTGTAGCGCGTAGCTGCACGTTCGCGCAAGTTTGAGCCAAATAAAAATCAATCGAGAAAACCGGTTTTTTCTTTCGGTTTTCGATTTTTAGGGGAATTTTACAAACCGGTTTTCAACACTAGCTTAAACCCACAAACCACGCGTTACATAATCTTTCGGAAAAAGCGAAAAGAAAAATGGTTCATCAAATATTTAAATCGATTAAAGTTCAGATAACGTAAAAACTAACCGATAATTCGCCGCAAACTTCAGTCACCTCACAAAAATTAAACGTCCCTCATCCACATCATCAAATACGAATTGTTTGTAATAAACAGTGTATTACAAAAATACAATACACTGAGCGGCAGAAAAATCGGCCCACTTGGAATATCACGAAAAGCAGAAAAGTGGGCGAGCTTTTGTTTATAAAAGTTTTAAAATTCGAAAATATAGTCTATGAGGAAACCGAATAACGAGACACAACAACGTCAGCTGCAAACACACTAGCTGTAACGAATTTTCGACTTCTTTTAAGAATTCGACAGTCTGACATTCAGTTGCTCTTAGACTGGTAGTACCACTTTTTTCTTCCACTAGAGGAAGTAGGCATTTGCGTTTAGTAACAGATAGACTTCTAATTCTTTTGGGTTTCAGAATTGGACATTTACAATGGATTTGAGTGCCGTGAACGTCGCGAGAGTCGTCGCCCTAATTGAAGATGGTCGGAGCCAGCGTTACGTCGCCGATGCGCTAGGAATTCCAAGAACAACGGTTCGACGTGTCTGCCAACGTTATGTGGAGACATGAGAATACACCCAAAGACCAGGATCTGGAAGATCGCGCTGCACATCTGCCCGTGACTATCGTTTCATCGTCTTGAGTGTTTTGAGAGATCGTCGCTTGACTGCCACAAACGTCCGCAATGAGCTGGAAAGGTCTCGAGACGTCAGTGTATTGGAGCGAACCGTTAAAAGGAGACTTATGGAAAGTGGCTTACATGCTAGACGTCCAGCAATGGGCCCGGAATTGCTCCCCACCACCGCAATGTTCGACTTGCTTTCGCTCGTGAGCATGTCAATTGGACTATGGTCCAATGAGGACGAGTATTGTTCACGGACGAATCAAGATTTAATCTTCGAACTCCGCAGGGGGCTGCTTTTGGAGGAGTCCAACTGACATGCTCACGAGCGAAAGCAAGACGAGAATTGCGGTGGTGGGGAGCAATTCCGGGCACATTGCTGGACGTCTAGCATGTAAGCCACTTTCCATAAGTCTCCTTTTAACGGTTCGCTCCAATACACTGATGTCTCGAGACTTTTCCAGCTCATTGCGGACGTTTGTGGCAGTCAAGCGACGATCTCTCAAAACACTCAAGACGAGGAAACGAGTCACGGGCAGATGTACCGAACTTTTTGATCACACCTCGTATATATATCGTAAAGAACGACGCTTGTATAGAAGAACGTTCCGCGCAAGATGAGGAGGGAGAACGAACAAATGAAAAAATGAGGTAACCACCCTGGAATCGAACCCGGGATCTTCCGTTTGCCGGTCAGATATGATAACCACTACACCATGGGCCTCACTCAATCAGAAGTCGTAATTCTCCTACATACGCGCAGAAACCAATGCCCTGAGGGGGCACCTCCCGCATGCCGCACATATATACATTTCAACTGCAAGCAACACACAGTATAATTAACGTAAAGAACGACGCTTGTATAGAAGAATGTTCCGCGCAAGATGAGGAGGGAGAACAAACAAATGAAAAAATGAGGTAACCACCCTGGAATCGAACCCGGGATCTTCCGATTGCCGGTCAGATATGATAACCACTACACCATGGGCCTCACTCAATCAGAAGTCGTAATTCTCCTACATACGCGCAGAAACCAATGCCCTGAGGGGGCACCTCCCGCATGCCGCACATATATACATTTCAACTGCAAACAACACAGTATAATTAACGTAAAGAACGACGCTTGTATAAAAGAACGTCCGCGCAAGATGAGGAGGGAGAACGAACAAATGAAAAATGTAGGAGAATTACGACTTCTGATTGAGTGAGGCCCATGGTGTAGTGGTTATCATATCTGACCGGCAATCGGAAGATCCCGGGTTCGATTCCCAAATGGTTACCTCATTTTTTCATTTGTTCGTTCTCCCTCCTCATCTTGTGCGGAACGTTCTTCTATACAAGCGTCGTTCTTTACGTTAATTATACTGTGTGTTGTTTGCAGTTTATAATATATATATATACACACCTTACCTTATAACCTAACAAAGGTTCCGCGCGATGATTCCTTATTTCGCGAAGGTCAAGCTTGTTGCCCCTCCTCTCGAGTTGGCCTGGTGAAGTAGTGAGTTGGTTTCTTGTGCTCTCTACCTCAAATAGCCAGGTACGCCCGGCTCATCGGGGATTGTTCTGAGCCAGGCGTCTATTCTTCAAGATGTCTACTGCAACTCCTCCGTGTTTCTTAGGTCTTTAGGCAGCTGATAAACAGTTTTGGTCCTCTCACAACAAAACTACTTTCTTTCAGGGTGAAGGATGTTCCCTGTCTCGCCTTTAATTTGGGAACACGACACAGTCTACCTTTTCTACTTTCCACCGTTGTTTGGGGAGTTATAGGGTTCAGAGTAAGATTAGAGACTAGTTTCTCCATTATTTTCGAAGTGTAAATAATGGTGTATATCTCTCTCTTCTCCTTTCCAGTGAATATAGGTCTAGTTCGCGTAACCTTTCCCAGTAATTTAGTTCTTTGCCCCATTGATCTTGGCTGTGAAGCTTCTCTAAATCCCTTCCAGCTGTCTAATGTCCTCTTCTTTATATGGGGATGTTAGAACCGAGCAGTATTCCAATTTGAGTATGATCAGAGTTTTCAGTAGGGAAGTCATTACATTCCTGTAACTTCATTTAAAGGTTCTTAATATCTGTCCCGTTATTCTCTTTGCTCTGCTTACTGCTATCTTATTTTGCGTTTCAAATTTCGCATCATCCGTCATTACAACCCCTAAATCTATTGCTCTAGAATTTCTCTGAATTTCCTGTCCATTTGGGGTATAATATTCCATGGATTTTAGGTCTTCTCTTTTTCCGTACCGTAACAGCTGAAATTTCTGTGTTAAATTTCATATTGTTGTCTTCCGTCCACTTGTAGATTCGGTTTGTAGAGATCCTCTATCTTCTGGGTTTCTTATTTTTTTACTGATCTTTGTGTCATCCGCGAAGGATGTTACTGTGCTGTCTCTGGTAACGTCCTCATCTATGTCAGTTAGCACGATTATGTGCTAACTGAGTAGTGGAGCTAATACTGTTCCTTGTGGTGATGAGCTGAGGACCTCTGATTCTGATGGAAGATGTTCTTGTACTGTAACGCCTTGCCGCCGCTCACTAAGGAAATTATATATCCATTTCCCTACTTTTCCTGTTATTCCCATATATTTCGGTTTATGTATTATGATTCCACTGTCACACTTGTCGAACGCTTTGGCAAAGTCTGTGTATATTACATCATAGTTTTCATTACTTTCAAGTGCATTGATAATAATGTTGTAGTGCTCCATTAGTTGTGATTGGCATGATCTGCCTGACCGAAAACCATGTTGGTTATCAGTGAATTTTTTTCGGAGTTCCCAGAAAATCATAGATTTTCTGTCTGACTATTCTTTCAAATATTTTAGTGAGATGAGATATAAGCGACACTGGCCTATAGTTTTTGGCCTCGGATCGATCTCCTCCTTTATATATTGGGACTATGTTCTCGCTCTTCAGGATGCCCGGTATTTCTCCCGTATCTAGTGATCGTCTCCATATCCAATATAGGGGCTCAGCGATTGCATTCTTGCAGTTTTTAATCAGTGTGGCATTCCATTTATCCGGTCCTGCCGCCGTGGTGTTTTTAGTTTCCCTATGGCTTGTGTAATATCACCCGTCGTAAAGTCGAAGTCCGTTATACTTTCCCCTTCTAGTTCTTCTTCAAAGAACTGTGTTTCTATCGCATATCAATTTGTCAGTTTTTGGGATACTGAAAGATGATTCGTACTGAGCTCTTACTATTTCAGATACTTCTGTTAAATTATCAGATAAAGCACTGTTCTCGTTTTTTAAAGGTCCGATAGTCAATGATTTTTCGACTTTCTTTTTGCGAAACCATAGAAGTACTTTGAGTTAACCTTTATCGCTTCTATAGCGTCGTCGTCGTCTTTTTCTGTATGCTTCTCAATTAGTTCCTGTATGACGTCATCGATACTTTGCAGTTTATCATTTAATATTTTTTGATGTTATCTTTACAGTTACTTAATTTTGCAGTCATTCTTTTTCTCTTTCGGAACAATGCCCTCTTTTGTTTCTCGAACCTACTTCTCTTTCCTCTTTGTTGTATTTTTGCGACGTTTTTCCACAATTTCTAACGTCTTCTCCTCTAAAGTCATTAGCATCTCTTCCGTTGTCCTGGCCTCAAAAATGGTTTTCCAATGTATTACTTCCATGCTGGATGCAACATCTTCCCAGTTTATAGCTTTCGAGTGAAAATTAAAAATTTCAAATTTGCTTCTTTCTGTTGTGCGTGCTCTTTGTTTTCCTGTTGCCTTTATATTAGTTGTTATTTCAATGATGTTGTGGTTCGATATCATAGTTGGGGATATTTCTACATCATCAATTAGGTTGCTGTTGTTTGTAAATACCAAATCTAGGCAATTGTTTTTTTTGTGTTTTCTGTTATTTCTTGCATTAACATAAATTCATTAGCTAGAGCTAGTAGCATTTTTACCTGCTCCTGGTCTTTCCGTGTGCCCCCCTTTGTCCTGATGTATACATTTTTTCCTATCCTTTTATGTTTCAGGAATGGGAAATTAAAATCACCACAGAGAAAAATATTTGGGGTTGGAGTGTGTAGATCTTTTACCCAGTTTCTTACATTTGTAATGGAATCTGAAAATTTTGAGGTTGGCGTGTTTGGGGGTCTGTACAGTACAATTAGTACCATATTTAATTTTTCAACTTTTGCTGCTACACATTCTATGTAGCTGTTTGAGGTACTTATAGTCATTTCTGCCATATGCCTTTCGCGTGTGTAAATAGCACATCCTCCTTTACGTCCCACTGTTCTGTCGGCTCGGAGGATGTTATAGTTATCAATTTGTATTTCTTTTTTGTCAATACAGGACTCACAATTTTCACAGTTCGCCTGACAGTCCTTTAGATAAGTTTCCGTGAGGCATGCAAAGTCTGTTCCGGCTTCTTGCACGAGTTCTTTCAGGTTTGAAACTTTGTCCGGGGAATGATTTGATTCAAGGTCCTGAATGTTGGCTAGGATTATTTTTATTTTTTCTCTATCGTTTTCGCATACAGGTGGTTCCGATTCGTTTTTCAATGGGGCTGCCGGTTTCGTTGCCTTGTGGTCCTCCGAGAATTTACCTCTTTTTATCTTTGTCAGTATCTGTTGTCCCGATAAAGCATGAAGTGTCTTTGTGCGTGCCTTCTGTCCGGCTCTCGAATTCCTATATTTGTCAGCTGATTTTGTAATTGCTGGATAGTATTTAGCAGCTGCATTGTGTTGGCTGCGTTTAAAAAATTGGCACTCTTATTTGATGTTCGTTTTTCCTGATTCCCCGTTGCGTTCCTTTGAGTGTGGTGGTAACGGCATTTTTTTCCGTATTCGCAACTCCCATATCTTGCATAGGTGTTGCAGACTGTAAGATGGTGGAACTTGCATTTCTTATCAAATTTGCAGTATCCACAAGTGTAATACATGTTGCATAATGGGGGATGTGCATATATGCATTGCCCATCCCGATATCTGCAGTTCCCTTTCGCATAGTATTTACATACGATATTTTCTACGCTTCTTCTTCTTGTTTTCTTATTTTCGAAGTTCTTAATTTTGGTATTATCATTATTTTTCTTTGGCTGTTTATTTTCTACGTTTTTTAGTTATTATCTTTTTATCATTTCGCTCGTTGGACAGTTTGACTACTTCGCTACTTTTACTTATTTCTTTTCTTTCATCTATGTCTTCCTTCCGTCTTATATTGTTGTTCGTTATTATGCTGTTATTCGTTATTTCGTCCTCTCTCTCATCCACCCGGTTTTTCGTTGGGACATTTCCGGACCCTTGTGTCCCTATTATTTCATTCTTTTTTGTAACATTCGAGTCTGCTATCTCCATTTCTTTAAATACCGCGAATGAATTTACCGTTTGTGTACATAAGCCACATAGAAATTTGATCCCGACGACGTGTTTCGCATTAGAGACAAGAGTTACTTCCTATCATCCCAATTCATGCAGATAAAGTCTTGCAGTCGTTGACAGAAGTCACATCGAATCGCCGCGTTTTCCGTTGTTTCCAGTTTACACAAATTGCAGATTAAATGAGAATTTGGACCCATAGCCATGCTACTCCTTAATTTGCATAAAACGAAATACCCACACAAATTCATTCTTTATTTATTTATTTATTTTTTATTTCTATTTCTTTCCTTTCGATGGTCTAGGGCAGTGATGGCGAACCTTTTTATCCAAGTGTGCCAAAATTCGTGTTTTTTAAATAATGATATTGTTGGCGTGTCACTTGCATACATGCATTTTAAATTTAACTACAAAATCATAGATAGCTGACTTATTAATCGAAAGTACTAGGGCGTAGACGATTTATTGCAGTTTTTCATCAGAATACCAAACATTTTCAACATCCATCGCGTGTCACCTGAAACCCTGCGGCGTGTCACTGCTGACACGCGTGTCATAGGTTCGCCAGCACTGGTCTAGGGTTTTCTGACCTTTGCGTTTTATGACCTTTTTCCTGCCTTGTTTCAAACTTTCTCGAATGCCAACCGTATTTCGTTTTAAATATATACTGTATGTTACAACTGGTGATAAATTATGTAGACTGCATTGCACTTTCTTAATTTTATTGAATTTCACTTTATATATTATATGCCCGAATTCTCTGATACTTTATACACTTTCGGGCGTAAACAGAATAAACCGCCGAGTAGTTTATTCCCTTCTTATTTGGGTGTTAATACAGAGAGAGAGAGAGACAGCACGTCCATTCACCACAAGGTATAAGCATACATATATATATGTCTGCAATATACACACATCAACAGCTCAAATCACGTGTCACAGAACTCTATTATACTGTGAATACGACATTCATATCCTGCAGTTAGTTATCGATCAAAATGATTTAAGCGATACTTACTTTGAACCATAGCGAGTTGTCCTGAATAAAGTGTTTTGGTGGGTTTCGTGTTGCTGTTCCAATTCTTCCATGCAAGTTAGAATGGAAGAGATTGTGGTGGTTGCGCTGGTGGGATCTTCGACAGTTATGCCATCTACCACCAATTCCCTTGGTTCAGAGTTCAATGCGATCGCAGTTTCACAAAAACCTTGAATGTTAATGGATATTATAAACATTCAAAGACTATAAAAGGTATCTTCCACTCTTCGGAAAACTTTGTGATGAAATCACGTATAAATTTTCAATAAATTAATTTGACTTTTCTTAAAAATTGCCGAAATGTACCCCCAAAAAAAATCTTAAAAGATTTCAAAGTTTTTAATTAAACCAGAAAGAATAACCTTCAATATACATAAGAATAATTTAAAATTAGGGTAAGTTACACTGAGAATAAAAAGTCTTATTTTTTCGATTATAAATTCTTTAATTCTCTTACAAAACACCGAGTATTTGGGACTGATTGATTGAAGGGGTAACCGCCACTTAACATACAGTGCCCGCGAAAAGTATCCGATCACTCAAGAAAATACAATATTTTCCCTTAATATTCAGAGACACGTAATTCACTTTCTATTTGTTCTAGCGACATCTGGTAACTTTGAGGTTGCTCGCTGATATGAGAGCTATCCAACGCATTCTCAAATTAGTGTTCTGGTAGCCTTCGTTGCGGGTGGCTGTGTCTCAAATTTGTCAGATTTCACTGTGTAAATTTCTTGATATTTTTTTTTTTTTTACAGAAAGTGGTGTAAATAAAATTTATATATAATGTGTGCTAAAAAACAACTTAAGAGTGATTGTCGAGGTGCTATTGTTGCTTTGCATGCATGTGGGAAATCACAGAGACAGATAGCTAAGGAATTAAACATATCCCAAAGTACCGTTAATTTATGGGTTTCACGGGCTAAGAACAATGGTGGCCTAACCACGCCAGTCCCTAAAAAACGATCTGGCAGACCGAGAAAAACAAATTCGCGAACAGACAAACTTATGAAACGTTTAGTATTGAAAAACCCAACAATAACTGCGAAAGAAATAAAATTTAATATGAATAATTTGTTATCTGGTGTTTCTGAACGAACTATCCAGGAGCGGCTCCAAAAAGAACTCGGATTACCATCTCGCCATGCTGCTAAGAAACCGTTCATTAATGAAAAAATGCGTAAAAAAGTGTCGCATTTTGTAAAAAATACATTCATTGGACTGTTGATGACTGGAAGAAGGTTTTATTTAGCGATGAGTCGACATTTTTGACATTCAGAAGTTGTCCAAAAAAGGTTCGCCGGCCTATTGGCTCAAATAGGATGGACCCTAAATACACCCTAAAGACAATGAAACACCCTCCAAGTGTGATGGTTTGGGGTTGTTTCGGTTACTATGGGCGTGGAAACTTATATTTTCTTCCGAAGAACACAACTATGAATGGTGCACGGTATTTAGCAATGCTACAGGATAAACTTCCAATGGCAATGGCAATCCAAAGGACAAAAACATACATGCATGATGGTGCACCATGTCACAGGGCCAAAATAGTGACAAAATGGATTACTGACAATAAATTTGATATTTTGGATTGGCCTGGTAATAGTCCAGATCTCAATCCGATAGAAAATCTGTGGCTAATAATAAAAAATAAGGTTGAATGCCACGACACTGGCTCAGTCGAAAAATTACAAGAGGCCATCAAAAAGGTATGGTGCAAGGAAATATCAGTGGAAGTTTGTCAAAACTTGATTAAATCCATGCCAAAATGTCTAGAACAAGTCATCCAAACCAAAGGACAGATGACAAAATACTAATATAAGGTTAGTATACATTTAAACATTGTTTTTTATGTAAAAAATACAAATTTCAAGGGTGATCGGATACTTTTCGCGGGCACTGTAGTATTAGGTATTAAGCTAATCAATTCCAAAGGATATACAGAACAAGAACATACTGTCCAACTTTTTCAACTTCTCCATATTTTGTGTGAGGAGCGAGTATATTCTCTCCATTTCTTTATCACTGTCAATTTGCACCTTCAAGTTGCAATCCAAATAGTTGGAAACAGCACTGCATCCAGGCGCATGTTCGCTCGTTGCTCGGCAACTACACGACAAAGAGAAAATTTTCATTACTCAGGTCATGAACGAGACTCGGTGAACGGGTTTCTATTTTCAAGGATTTCATACTTAAAGAGTAATGAAAACATAATGACCTCGAGAAGAAAATAAGGTTCTTTTAATATGTTACGGAAACAAAGAGGTATTCCTGAATTAAATAAACTAAAGCGCAGGTACTATACGCGGGACTACTGTGATTAGTTTTCCCAAAATGCAAGTGATTTAAGAGGGATTTTCAGCAAAAATAAAATTCAAAGTCCCAATCAAGGAAAATTTATACAATTTAAATACAAACGTTAATAAGTTATGAAATCTTAAAGCATATTTATGGTTAAATTAACACGACTATTGCTAATTTATTAATTTTTAGGCCTTTAAGAAAAATTTACAACTTCACTGTTTTCATGAAGTTCTTAAAAGAAATAAAAATTTTGTTTCATCGCAACTCCGGTGAGAGTTACGCTCATCCTACGAAACCCTAAAATAACGCGTTCGGAACTTTCGCCGCAAGGAATTTTCGCCGCCGCAAGGAATTTTCGCCGCCGCAAGGAATTTTCGCCGCCGCAAAAGAATTTTTAAAAAATAAAAAATAAGTTGACGATTGGTTAGGTTAAGTCGTAATATTTTCGTTAGTTTTAACGTTTTATTTGATGGATTCATTTAAAAAATGTCTCCTAAAGATCCTAGCGTAGTTTACGTTCTATTATGTACTTTAGCAACATATCCATATTCTTTTGCCTCCATTTTCTAATATTTCTTGAAGTTGCAATTGATGGCATTAGATAACAACCTGCATCATCTAGGCTTGCAGAAGCATCGGCAATTAGTGATCTTGCAGATAACTGGGAGTTAGTAGCAGTCATTTTCATACTTGCTATTGTGGCGTACACTTTAGGCTTTGATGGGTTTGCAGAATGACTATGCTCACCAAATGTTTTGCAAATTACTATTTTAGCGTCACTTTCTAAAATTGTATGCACTCTTGCCTTGCAGTTTTTTATTTCACACTTCCAATACGATTTTATAAAACTGACAGTATCTGTTATTGCATGTGCAGTATCACTTTAAACCATCAAAAATGGTTTTTAAAAATCTAAGGGTTCAAAACCTTTGAAGTACATGAAATCACTTATTTAAGAGAATGAATAAATGAAAATTTCCAAGTCATCCAAACCCGACGTATTAGAGAGTTCAGAACATTTGGTAGGCTTATATTTATATATCTATACAAATTATATATTTTGCGGCGAAAAGTCCTTGCGGCGAAAAGTCCTAGATTGCTAAAATAATGACAAAAACCTTTAACAGACACGAATTTATACCTTAACCAAACTACAAACTTACCAAAGCCAGTGGGAATGAATATAAGCGCCCGGATGATACTGTTTAAGCCGATGGCTGTTGTACTGAAGAACTTTGTTAAGTAAATCCAACCATTCTTTCTCTTCTACGCAGTTGGGTGCCTGTAATGGCGAACAAAGTAAAAATATCTGAATAGTGATAAACACGACTACAAATATTAAGTAACGAGTATTAATGACGAATGCGAGTGGTAAATAAAATTCTGTATTTAGTAGGTCCAAATAATAATAGGAGTGGTATGATTTTATATTTATCTTATATGCGCGACTGCTAACAAGAATGACTATTTCACCGAGTCTTCCGACAAATTGGAGATCTCTCCCGCAATGGACCATCTCAGCTCGTGACAAACAAAATTCACAAAACAAATTGACCAATTAAAGAGATTTAAAAATTAACAGATTTGCGATTAACGTTCAAATTTTGTGACATTTTATGGACATGAAACGCCTTCACAAACGAAAATGAGGAAATATCCGCAATGAATTAACTTTTTAGATGGCTTAACAATCAGCTTTTTACCTGCATGTAGAGAGTTCGGTTTCCTTGAACAAGCTGGAACATGTTTTTACACTTAAATGATGATTCTTCCACCTTCTCAACGGCTAAAATTTTATCTACTGGAATGGTGCACAAAGGACGACTTCCTAAACAACAAACAGAGAAACCTGTTCAACAATCAATCGAGTCAAAGCACAAATGAGGCCCTCCAAGGAAGAAGTGGCTAAGCGACAAAAGTAAAATACACCAGAAAAACGCAGTTAAAGTTGTACCAATTTCAAAGTGACATAACTTTGAAAGATACTTCATTGAAATTCAGTATCTTCAAAAGTACGAAAGTTATGGTACTTTCAAATTAGTACAACTTTTTATAAAGCATTTTCTGCCGTTTTTTCACTTTTATCGCTTAGCCACTTCTTCCTAGGAGGGCCTCAAATAGTCTCGAACCTATTCTCTTCAAAAATTCCTAGTTTTATCTCAAAATTATCCTCGAGTCATTTCTACACAGTTCCGAGTCTTAAATTATTTCAAAATCCTGTGAATCCTGTTACTTATTACAAATTCACATGAAACTTTTCAATGTTACTCGCGAGTTAAGTGAAATCAGTCTGCAGAGTTGGATGGTCAAGTTTTAAAAATATTCTGAAAAATAATTTTATATTTTCAAAACTTCAAATATTTCAACAATTGAACATTTTTGCGTACGTAAAATTCACGCGTGTACATTTGTGTGTACGTACGTAAAATTCGCGTCTCGATAACTTCTACAGAGTATTCATAAAGTCACGCGAATGAATATGCGTGTACCTTCACCATATTCACTCGCGTGACTTTATGAAAACCCTGTAGAAGTTATGGAGACACGAATTTTACGTACATACACACAAATGACTTTATGAACACTACTGTAAGACCTTCGCGTTATCATTTCAGCACAACTGCGGCCAAGGATCAGATTCTTTCTCGGGTGCTGGGGCCCAGTATTGATTCTAAGTGCAGTCATTGCTGTGGCGGTATGAGCGATGCCCTCATCTCACTCGGAGAAATAAAACAAACCTTAATTGAAATCCGCGCGAATACACTTGATGCCCTTACCTTTCTTTTTGTAATAAGAGAACTCCCTCGTTGTCAGCCTGAAAAACCGCGTCTTGAAATTTTTAATTCCGAACTTTTTCCTTCCTTGAGCTCGCTTCACCATCACCCTTTAAGTAATCAAACGACAAATCTCATTGATTGAAGCGGTCTTACTTCTAAAGTTCAAAGTTCACATAAAGTAGTTATTTATCAATGAAGAATTTTCACCTCAAACTGCTAACAACAATATCTAAACGGACAAAATAAACAAAGGGAAAATTGCGATAACATTCCAACAAACCTTTCCTTCTTCGCACGCTTGGGGTGGGGTAGGAAAAAAAAAGACAACTTTTAGTTATGAGTGATAAGATTTCGCGCAAAAAGCACACCTACGTTCATATATGATTGTTGGTTAAACGAAATACAACCTAAGGGAACAAAGTCTATTAAAGTAAACAATTAAACTTAATAGTTTTATTCAGTGGTCAGAGCCATTCTCACAGAGTGACCTCAAACGAGTGAATAATACTTAATATACTCCAATTATTATGCACCCAATGCAAAATTGGTGACAAAAGTCCTATCGTCAAATTCCACGTTTCTTAATGTTTATCAGTACAAATCATGTGTTTCATTAGGGGGATTTTTTAAATCAATCAACTGTACTAATCTTTATCCAGTATATCTATATTGTTTTCCTATTCTAAAAACCCAATGTTTAACTTCAAAAATGTTATTGATTTCTTAGTTAATTTTATAAATTACTCGCGTTCAAGTCATTAAAATATAATTATTAAGTTTTTTGGAGCAACAAAAGGCCCGACTCACCCTTCCTTCAAGGTTACCGGAAGACCGTATGCTTTCTGGTTTCCATTAGGAATCTGCGATATTATTTCAAGGTACTGAAAATAAATTAGAACTTTTATTAATATTTCAGCGTGTGATCAAACACTAAAATTAAAATATTCACGGACACCTATTAAAATCGGTCGAGAGAGATAATAAATACTCTCTCTCTCTCTCTCTCTCTCTGTTTTTTGCACTTTCAACGTCTTGCCCTCTCTTACTTTGGATCAGAAGATGGCGGATAGTTTTCAACTAAAACAATGTCTTTTGTAACTTTCTTCTTTCTTAAATTTCTTAAATTATTTTTTTTAAGTTCATATAAAAATCAGGAAATATTTATAAATACTTAAAAAGCTATTTACGGTTTTCGATATTTAATTAACTGAAAACAAATCGCATTACTTAGTTACGTAAAACATCACCTACAAATAGCAGGCTTACTATGCTGTTAACCACAGAAAACTTTCCTAAGTTACCCCTCGCAGTACAAAATTCAACTTCTTAACAAAAATGCAATCGATGGAATTTAAATGTTGCTCGCCTAAGGTAAGTTTATTGGCTTATGTATTCCCTACTTACATCATCCTATTGTTTCACTTTGACATCTTTGTACATCTCCAACAGGTTAGCTTAAACCCTAAGGCGTATCTCCTGAGAGGACAAATTCTTTAAGGAAGGATAAGTGAAACTTTAAATTACGTACATTAAATGCTGTTCTTGGCCTTAATGAGGGGTGCGTAAAGAGAATTTCCAAAAAAAAATGACTAATGCGGAGAATAAATAAGCCAGAAGAAATAAGCCTAAAGAAAAGGACGCTTAACTGTCACGCACTTAAGGTTACATTGAAAAAATAAGTTACCGTCATATTGAACTCGTATATTTAACGGGTAATGGAAAGTTAGTGGAGTATAATGCATACTTTTGAAATTAGAAAAACTTTTATGCAAGAACTTTGGAAATGAGGTCATACGTACTGTAACGACACTAAAGATCTCGGGGATTACCTACCACTTCAATTCGTTCGGAGCTATTTTGCGATACGCGGGTATTGAATTTTAATCAAGCTTGCCAAAATTCCACTCCACTGGAGCGGTATTATTAGTGTGATATAAATAAACAAAACCCTATCTAAAATGATATACTGTATTCGCATTTTGTGTAATAAGGTGGGGGGGGGGGGGGTAGGGAATAAGTTCAAGAATAGATTGGGAAAAGAGAAAAACGGAAAAACTTAAGAATTTATCGATATTGCAATCGAAAAGATGACGAACATTGGTGAAAAGGCAATGAACATTGGTAACTTCCACATACGGTACCCTATATAATATATAGGTCAAGAGAAGTGGGCTACGTCGTGGCCGATGTCGTAACACCGTTTCCCAGAGATCAGCAAAGTTAAGCGACAGTGGGTCTGGGTAGTAGTTGGATGGGAGACAGTCCTCCGCGCCCAGATTACGTAGCGACCCGTGGTTCGGATCGCACGTAAAGCCGTAGGTCCCCTCCGTCATACGACCTTAGATGTTGCGAAGGAGGTTAAACAACCCCAATTAAAAAAAAAGGTCTATATAAGTAATGATGCAATTGTACTAGTCTATAAAGAGATGGTAGAGACCTCCACTTTTCACTCTTTAAAAGTACGTACATTTTCGCCAAACTACTTTCTTACGTTAATAAGAATACAAACAAGGCTCGAATAACGTGTTTCAGGCGCAATTTGTGACTTAACTGCGACTTCAGCATATTTGGATTCTGGACCAATCCAAAGATCTCGGGTTGCATCACTAATATATAGAGAAGTTTATGAAATTATGATAATACTGAAATGAGTTTTGTTTAACAAATTGCTATTACCATTTTGCTCAAATAAATTTGATATTAAAAATGAATGAATGGAGATGAAAATATACGAAATACTTTTGATTTTATCCTTCAAAACTAAGAAACAAATCAAATAGAAGGAAAATAAAAAATCTAATAAAAAATTTTACTGGATTTATTCGGAAGTTCTTGGATGGACTGCTTAATGCCAACTCTGTTTGGAACAACAACATTTGGCTGGGCTCTTAACTTTCCTAATCACGGGATGAGACCAAAGATGAAATTTTGTACCAACAGATGGTGGGCATTAACCCTTTCCAGCCCAGCGAGATCATATGGACCCATAATAGCGTATCTTTGATTCTAATTCTTAAATAAATGGGGTCTAAAAGGGTTAAATTTAAGAGATGAGAGAGCGCTTAAAGACTCGGAATGAATCCTAAAAATTTTCCTCAGGTTTTGAGAATAGCACAAGTACCCCACCAACACAAAATTTCCAGCCCGACTCGAGTACCATACATCAAATAATCACGATTTCAGAACCCTCCATAATGACCCTTTACCATTTCGATCCAACGCCATGTTTACAACATGTCCATAAATTAATTCTAATATTTGTAGTGTACCAAATAAATTTTTATATATATATAAGGAAACTTACCGTTCTCACGCCTTCAACCAGTTTATTGGATCTGTCCAACATACAATGGTCGAATACTTCTCTCATGTAAATTTCCTTGAAATTATTTTGAACATTACGAAAGCAAACTTGATTGCCGATACTTTGCACAGCTTTACTCAGTAAGGTGAGAGTGCGATGGAGAGAAGTGTCCTGAAACAGTTTAATTTACGCCATGAACATTAAAGCAAAAATTGGGGGGGGGGGGGGGGGGGGGTCAAAAGCTCGCAATTTGAATGAGTTAATAAAAGTGCTATATCTGGAAAATATTAAAACAAAGTCACAAACTTATTAATACATTAAGTCACAAACTTACTAATAATACAGGCTTATCACCTTCATTCAGGTTCGTAATTTTCATTGTTTGATACCTATTTTATGCATCAGAATTAGCTGACAGCATTTATTATTATTAAACATCTTATAAATTGTTTATAAGATAAAATTAAAGACTTACAATGTGTTCTGATGTCAGATCAAACAGCTTTGGCCCCAGAATGGCTGGAGCGAAAAATCGTAAGAAAACGAAACTTGATATGACCGAGAACCTCACTTCTTGTTTATCTGTGACAAAATAATAGTGTAACGACTAATATAAACTTAATACTCCCTTTCAATACTATTTGGATACGTACATCTATTTGTAAAAAGTCATTTAGCACATTTAATACTGATGTGGAAGTTGTTTACAAAGGGTTAAACTTATGTATACCAAACCATTCACGCGAAAGTAACAAAGAATTGTATACGTATGTTAAAAAATGTTCTAACACTTACGTGGGAAGTATGTATTTGCCAATTCTCTGAGTTCGGAAAATATCTGACACATAACTGGTGGACAATTGAGAGCAGACTGACTAATAGCCTCTATAATTTGTCTAATGTATTCCTGAAATCAAAATGTCTCTCAGTGAACATGCCTTGACGTTTCAATAAAGAAAAAATTAATAAATTAAAAAACTGAATTAAATCTAATTCCTGACAAGCCTAAATTAATTACATCAAACTTAAAATTGATTAATTTTTAATTAATTTTTGCAAATTCAATTGGTCCATTGGAATTAACCAACTTAGCTAATTAATTAAATGATAGCAACCTCTCCAGACTATACTTACCACCAAATTTGCCATATTCGCCTCTCTGTTTTCAGCCCCTGATAATCGTGCAGGATCAATTTCACAAGACTTCCTTTCCCTAAATATGGTATCTAAAATAGGCTTCAGAGTTTCCCTAAGATAATGATGACCAGCGAGTTTCATTATTCGTCCATACACTTCGACACCAGTGTGTTACCTCTAAACAGGATGTTTGTATCACTGAGGAATTACAAGTTTTATACATACTGCATAATTGTACAAAAGAACTTGTCTAACTATAGTATGTAATCAATGTATACCAGGCTTGGGGTCAAGTATTTACTTGTACTTGATATTTAAGTACCAATTTTTAGGTACTTGCATTTGTACCTGAACTTGACATTTCACAATTAGGCATACTTGTACTTGAAAAAAACAAATATTTTCAAGTATTTCTCAAGTACTTTAGGAATCACCTTGCTATCCAAGCATCATCAGCATCAGTAGAGAGAACTTTCAGTATTGGAGGGAAAGTATTTCGTCCAGATCGCTGCCGTATGACCAACAAGAACTTTGAAATGGTCATGTTTGTGAAGTGTAATGATCACACGTACAAATGATTTTGATGTATGATTGTGATGGCAGTTGACTTTTCGACATATTCTTAGGTAATATACTGTATACGTTCTTTACTGATAAAGACATAACATGTTAATTGTTGATGTAACGATGAGCCATATGATGATGCAATACATGGGCCTTGTGAAGTGTTTTAATGTTTTTGTGCATTTCAATAAAATGATCAATAAAATATGGGAATAATTTTTTTACTCATTTCTTCTGCCAGAGTACTTGTACTTTTACTTGATCATTAAGTACTTGGAATTACTTGGCCAAATTTCCTACATCAAGCACTTGTACTTTACTTGTACTTGAGAAAAAGTACTTGACCCCAAGCCTGATGTATACTAAAGGTTTTTGATGTATCTGTTTTTGAAAATTCACTTCAACATTGAGCATGAAATTATAAGCAGGGCTTTAAACGATAATAGGTAAAAATATTTGCCTTGTTTTTGATATTTCAAGTCTTGCAAGATCTGTGAGAAGAGGAATGATCAATCCATGCTGAAGTAGTATTCGGGTAAGAGGTTGAGCCACCTCCTGCTTGTTGGGAATCACTTCTCCCAGAAACCAAGGAACAGAACTCGTTACTCCAATGGAATTGTACTGCAACAGAACAGGAAACATTAAGGTTATGAATAAAAATCAAACCTGAAGAGCTTTTTCCTTATTATAAGCAATGAAAAGCTTCGTGTTTTTCAAACTGAAAGAATTTGAAAAGCAATTGGGTGCTCCATTATGTCAATGCAGAGGTCTCTGCAATTTGTTTGAAGCTCACTCAAAAACAAAAAATGCAGCTACACTTCGACAAGAAAAAATACAGACCTCTTAGTAAGGTATGGAACTAAACCACTAGGAGCTTAATGAATTAACAGTACCATCTCAAACCTGGAAATTCCATAAGATGCCCTAATAATGACAATCCGTTAGATTGTCTACATGTAAGAATTCTATTTATAAATATTAGACAACACACAAACATGCATTAAAAGCAAAAGTCTACCTTTTGTGAACAGCTTTGAAGGATCAAATTCCTAAAAGAGTCATAACAGTGACTCATGAAAACCGTGTCTGAAGTATAATGGACATTAATTCTAAGCGTTCCAAGATCTCCTTTGTTAGACAACCTGGATGAGGCACTCTCTCTTGGTTGTAAAAAATACCTTTTAAAAGAAATACAATTACGTTACAATAAAGTTAGAATAAGAGTACTTGATTGTACTTTAGTAGGAGGGTGATGCCTAATTAGGTTACTCTTAAGAACTGTTGTTATAACATTTGTTCTGAGATATTTTTTCACCAAACCTTATACAGTATATTGATGAAATCTAGAAAAGTTTTAACTCATAAACTTGTATCACTTAATTTTCAAACAATTTATAATTAATGCTAAAATTTCTCCTATGAATTAGATTTGAGAGATTAAGGTTTAAGTGTGGTTCTGTTAGGGTCTTAGGCATTGGTTATTAGTGTTATCTCACTGCACCAGTAAGATAACACTCCAGTTGCAGTGAGAAATATGTTTTCTTTGATATACTAATAATGCACTGCACTCTACATACCAAGCACTTGGTTCTCCTTCTGGGGCCAAATCTGACACTGGAATCCTCACTTCTCCTAAGAACATATTGCCAAACATACCAGTAGAATCATGCCACAAAACAAACCGCAGTTCCTGGAAGCCAGCAGCATCTTCTAAACTGTAAACATTTTCCTTATCATGGCTGCAATTCAGGAATGGATTCTGTGAATGGAAATTGGAGAGATATTAGAGACCATTATGCCAGATTCAGTTTGGATTCACACTAGCAATCCAAACAGAAAAACTAGTAAACAGATTACATTAAGAGCAATGTTTTTTCACACCCAAATTTTAATTGCTAACATAATGAAGCACTCTTGAAAAAATGGTTTAAAATTGAAGCCTTTTTCAGTTTCAATGTCACTTTATCATGTTGCCGCAATAACTCGCATATTAAAATCACTGTACTACAACTGCTTT
Source organism: Bathynomus jamesi (assembly GCA_023014485.1). Classification (NCBI taxonomy): domain Eukaryota; kingdom Metazoa; phylum Arthropoda; class Malacostraca; order Isopoda; family Cirolanidae; genus Bathynomus; species Bathynomus jamesi. The sequence goes on along the minus strand of JAJOZX010000464.1, from coordinate 238,847 downwards.
TACTCTTCCTGAACAGAGGACTTATAATATTTGCAAGTCCACATAACTGCGATTTAAGAGCGCAACTTGAGATGATTAATAATGAAAAGTCAAGATGAAAATCAAACACAGTATATCTATACCATCTAATAAATGCCTTAAAAAGAGTAAGAGAAAACGGAATATTTCATGTCTATAAACTAAATATCTGAAGTTTAAATTCAGTACAGCATCAATTTTACTGAAACCACTTGCCTCAAAAGTAAAAACTTCATTAAACTGCGGGTTGGTTGTTTTCTTTTTGACTTTAGTTCTCTTTGTTTCTTCCTTGTGATTAGCATAAAACATTGTGACTGTCGCATAAGGATCGCAAGAACCATTCACCACTGCCAAATCGCTGCATTCTTTAATCCTAAAATGCAAAATAATTGTGAACATGATCATTTTAATGTTTTTATAGGCCATTTTTAAAGTTAAAAACTACCTTACCAATACACATCACAGGCGCAGTAGTTGAAAAATAAATAAATAAATAAAATACTAAAAAATAATAATAATAAAAAATTGGGGTGGTTTATTGCTTTTCACCATACAACTGTCTACAGAGAATTATGTCTGAAGAAAATCATGCAAACAGAAGTAATTTTATGGATTACATAAAATAACAAAAATAAAAATTGTTTCACAGTCAAGGGAGTTAAGATAAGGATCTTATAACAACAACTTTTTAATAAGGCCAATTAAATATGTTGTCAGTTCTTAATATTTATTATAATTAATTATCATAAACTATTTTCTCTTACTTGACTTCAATTGTTTGCTGGAAGTTGTCATTCATATGTTGAAGAAGTTTCAAAGAAATTTCCAAGTGAATTTTTCCCTAAAAGAAAATATGCAAATTAAGTCTTAATTATCAGAATAGTTATATACTGTTTGGGGACCACAATATAACAAAAGCAACGAAAATATAAATCTTTATTATATGATTAAAATCTAGTCTTGTATCATTTTTCAGTAAAGAAGAACTGAAATTTAACTGATTCAACAGTACAACAAATGAATGGCTGTGCTAGCCTCTATATGAAACAGTTTAGGAGTAACTCACCACACGGAACATTTGTATAAAATTTTGTTTAAATACTAGATAATGTACAGTTGTGGGAAAAACATTTGTCAAAATTAAATTAATTTTAAAAAGCTCTGAACATTACTAATTTTTTTCCACAACTTCACAATGTTCACAACATCTGACTATGTTAGAAACTTACCTGAACCTCTGAATCAGCATCAACCGGAGTTATAGCAAACCACTGATCTTTCCCTTGAAATTTACTTAAAGATTCCTTTTTCACGGATACTTTGCCTATGATTTTGTCAGTTTTCATTGGTCTGTCTCTGTCATAGAGATAGAAGGAGAGAAACCGAAATTCTCTTGGGATGTCAAAGTGAAATTCTTCTCCAAAAAAGGGGCTGAAATAAGAGATTTTTAACAGATACTTAAAAGACTATTCACACTAAAACAAATATGTATAATAAATCTAATTTAAAACATGTATGAAATAAAATGAGAGCAGATTAGAACTGGAGCCTCATTCACTGCTACTTAAGCTATATCAAAATAAATAAATGCATAAAGGTTCATCAGGACATTGACTATTATGCCTGATGACTTCCGCGCATAAAATTATAAAATTATTTGAACTAGTCCTACTAGCTTGTTTTGAAACTATGAAATTTAGTAGTTTGGATTCTAAGATCAATATATACTTGTAAATAAATTTTGGGGGGTTAAACATTAAAATATCAGATGTTAAAGTTTGCCATAAGGTGATACTTTGAATGGAATGAAAGAAATTCACTCTATATTAACACCATACACCATGAATATGGATTGACATGTTATCTACTTCCACATTAAATAAAATAAAAAATTTCCTTTGTCTTCGTAAATATCTTTAATTTAAAATTTTAAGGTTAAATACACAGCAAAGGAAAATTAATTACGAATTATACAGCTAAAAAATATTTCTATATTTACTCATGGTGTACCAGTAATACATGGTAGTTCAATTTATTATGACCAAAAATATTTAACACTTTAAAGTTCAAACAAATAGTGAAGGCATTACCAGGATCATAATTGGTAAAACAAAGAAGTTGTGATTGGTTTTGAGTTCAAGAGTTTGAAAGCAGGAACAGTTATTTAAGAACAATGTTCTCTTTTCAAATTAGCTACTTTCATAATAAATTACACTGTTGCAATGAAGGGGTAATGAATAAAAACTTCAAAATTTGCTCCTTTATTTTTCATTATGCATCTAAAATTTCACATCTTCCACATGGATGCAGATATCCTCAGTTAGTTAACGATGTTTTAATTTATCCTATTTTTTCATAAGTTAATGAAAATGCCTCATAAGTTAGTGAGCATTCATTCAAATTTCCCAAATGCTGATAGATGGTAGAGCCCACTCATCATTCACACACACACACTCTCCTGAAGCCAGATGATGTCATGTTTTAATGAGTACCCTAAAATAAATTTTCTGTTTTGCGCATAGTATTGTTACTTTTTTGTAATAAATTATTAATAAGTATATAAAGGAACACATATCTGTAAGAAAAAATATTGAAAAAATAGGTTTGGAGTGAAAACTAGTCAATTTTGGCCAATGCCAAATATAATTCAATTTTTCCCATAAAAAGGGAAGTTCATTTAAGTTAACAATTTCAAAAATTATGAAAGTGTTTTAGAATGCATCCTCATTAAATTATGAGGCATACCTGTTTAAATAAGGTGTGAAGCTTCACAAAATTTCCTGGTTCTCTCTTCCCAAACACTACGTACCCCTGCCAATAACCTAGTCATATTTAATGCTTCAACTTTTGATGCACCTAACACTGCAGGGAACTAACTAAAGTAAAATGCTCTTACTCAAGTGTTTTTTCAATTGTTGCAGATCTGAATATTTCTTCTTTATCAAGGGATATAACGCAATAAATGTCTCTCTGTCCAATGCTACCATGATTTCGAGGTGAAAGATTTTTGGCTTCTCCTGAAAAAGAAAAGATACAGATGGTTGTAAAACTCTATTCCCGTTAAGGCATAATAAAATTCTACAAAGAGAACATACTACATAAAATTATGGAAAACATTTGTCTCCGATCTGTACTTTCCCCCCGAGCTTAAAACCATTTCAGCAAGTTTTGTTGTGTGGCATGTAGTCAACTTGAATAGAAATCTCCAACCACCAATTTTAGAAATTACTGCTACAATAACTACAAAATGGCACTTTAAAAAAAAGTTTTGAAAAACTGAAGACTAGGCCTACTGAATTTCTGACAACTTGTCTGCATCACCCAGTACTTAAGCTAAGACTTAGAAGGCCAGTGCAAGAAAGAATAGGGAATCAGTAGTAATCTAGATACTCGGAAAAAAAAAAAAATTTGTGGGAGAGGACATTATAAGGGATCATTATAAAAGTTGAGTAAACTTTTCTAGTGATGCATTCAAGAACTTGTCTAAAGAACGAAACCATTTATTTCAGTTACAATTCTTATGATTCTTATTCTTATCATGAAGACTTTCTTAAATCATTATCTAAACTTTAAAGTTCTTTAGTCCAGTTCTTTGATGCTGATCTGGCCAAACCTTAATACAAGCCTAAATAAATAAAAATGCTGAAGAAATGATTGAGCATTGGGAGAAAAAAAATTGCATAAGTTAGCCAAAACTGCGTGTCAACATTGTGCCAATTGACATAGTTCTACACTTATTACTATGTTGAAATTCCATAAGTAATCAAGTATGATTTACAAATCAGTCTGTACATCTGACCAACTGGTTAGACATCCAGTAAAACCAGACTCAAACCAGACTCAAACCAGATGTCCAGCACATCTCTACTAAAACCTTAAGATCATGTAACCTGTATGCCAGAAAGTAAAAATTAAAAATGATATTCCTTTTCTTATCTCCTTGTAGAACGATGTATTGTAATTGTTTTTGAAAAGAAGTTGGCCATATATTTAATAAAGTTTACATACTCAAATTATAGAAATACTAATGACTAAACTGAGACTAAGGTCAGCCACACACAGGATCATCTCGCAACTCATGACTGATGACTTGGGTCATCATGACTCAAGTTGTGTGCAACTTTACATTGACAGAATGGGAGCCCCACACAGTATAACCACAGTGCAATTCTGGGAATTGCGTCACAGTCACTACAGCGTGTGAGGCTCCCATTCTGTCAATGTAAAAATCACACATGACTGGAGTCATCAGTCATGAGATAATCCTGTGTGTGGACAGCCTAAAGTTTTAAAATTAATATTAGCTATGAAATTATATGAAAGACTCCCAGACAGACCATCCCTAACTTTTGTAACAATGAAGGCCAAACAGAAGCTCTAACATTAAGTCCCTACTATTATTTTCCTTATTTGTAATATAGCTGCTACTAAGAAGGTTAGCTAGGTACCGTAATAATTCAAATTGGTTGATGCAAGTTATTTTATAAAATAAGGACAATAGTTATGCAATCATCATCTTCACTCTCATTATCAGCCCCATCAATTGAAGAATTTCAATATGACCAAGGACAAGTTTTCAAGTTTTCCATTTTATGATAGTCAGTTATGATTTTTATCAGTAGACTCTACTTCATTGTACAGCAAAAGCTGTATTATCCACCATTTTCCTAACTGGAAATCTCTACTACATGGAATTTTCAATGACTACAATAAATATTAATACAGGAATACCTCGGATAAGACGGTTAATTCGTTCCGCCGACATGCCGCACTGTTTGAAACCGCCCTGTTCGAGGCATGTTTTAATGGGAAATACTGTAGATCGTTCCAAGACATTTTAAATTACGTTTTTTGTATGATTATTTTCGATAATTATAATGATTTAACATGTTTAAATGTGAAATAAAACAATAAGAATGCAAGATCACCAGTTGAAAATTCTTTTGTAGGAACGTCTTCTGCTTCTGCATCTTCCTCTTTCGCTTCTTCTTCTTCATAAACTTGTTGTTGTTCTAGATTGATTAGAGTTTCATTGTCTAGATCTTTCGAATGCGATTCAATGCACTCGATAACATTTGGTGCATCAACGTTTTCGAATCCAAGATCCTTCCCAATGCTAACAATGTCAGTTGCAACTCCTGCAATGTGATTTTCGAAACCACGAAAATCAGTTGCACAATGTGGTAGAATATTTTTCCACACTGCTCGCATATTACTCGCAGTGACTTCAAGCCACGCTTGATTGATGTTTTCTATAATATTTCTGATGTTATAATTTTTCCAAAAACTTGTAGTATAGACCGCGCGCGGGTTGTTTAAAACTTAATATATCATCGCACTGACATTCCTTTTATAAATATCTTAAATATTACATTAAATAATTAATTTTATATTATAATATTCAATCCGTCCTATTGCGAAATCCGTCCTGTTTGAAACCGTCTTATCCGAGGTATTCCTGTATTGTGATAGGACTAAATCTCAAAATAAAAAATAAATTTTTCATCTCTATTCTCTGTCTCGCATGACTGATGGTACAGGAGTAAATGTATATTTAAATAATGATTATGCATGGTTGGAAACCAATTACAGCTACACTCGCGTTTACATACAAAAGATAGCTAATAAAAATAAAGACAATAGCCATGCCTAATCCCCACCTGGAACTAGTTATAATGCAAACTAGACACTAATTATGGTGAGTGATGCTACAATAATATAATTGTATTATTGTTTTTTTTACTGTATATTTTAATGACAACATTACCATATGCAGTTAATATACTTACTTTAAATCACTTAATATATGGGCAAGATTCAGGGGGCTAAAAATATTTCATATTATATTTATATGAGATAGTGAAAGGGGGTCAAAGGGAAAACTGAGCAAGGACTTTAGGGCAGGGTTGGAAAAACCCAACTGGTTTTTTGCTGGGTAGTTGGGGGGGTAATTAAGGTAATTCGCGATGAGTGACTTTTCAATAAGTCAGACTGGCTAGAGCCCTATATAGTCTGACTTATCGAGTATTTACTGTATATATATATATATATATATATATATATATATATATATATATATATATATAAGGTGTGAGGCAAAAAGTGTAATAAAAAATTCCAAGCGCAAATTTGAAATCTCCATAGCTTGCGATGGTAAAGAAAATCCCAAGCAATTCTTTCAATACATCAACAATAGAAATCCAGTAAAAAGTGTCTTGGGGCCATTGAAAAATGTTAACGGAGATCTAGTTTCTGAAAACAAGGAAATGGCTACCATGCTAAACAAATTTTTTACGTCAGTTTTTACTATAGAAGATGTAACAAATATCCCTACAGTCGTAGACATAATACCTTTTGATAATGGTAATATTTTGGATAATATTGTAGTTAGTGAAGGGGAGGTAATGCACTACCTATATTGATAAAATGAAAATGCGTAAATCACCAGGGCCAGATTCCATATATCCCATACAACTAAAAGAATTAAAAGATAGCATTGTTGTGCCACTAACAAAGATTTTTAATGCGTCTATTTCTGAGGGGTGCATACCAGATAATTTCAAGTTAGCAAATGTAACACCTATCTTTAAGAAAGGCAATAAAGGTGCAGTGGGAAATTATAGGCCAATCAGTTTAATGTCTGTTGTAGGTAAGCTACTGGAATCAATAATTAGGTATCATATAGTCGAACACTTAGAATTGCATAACTTAGAAATATGCAGCACAGTTTTAGGTGAAACAAATCTTGCTTAATTAATCTTTTTGAATTTTTTCAAAGCATGGTTGACGTTTACGATAGTCATCAGGCAGTTGATGTAGTGTATTTAGATTTTCAGAGAGTTTGACACCGTACCACACAAAAGACTCATTGAAAAAACTAAGGCTCATAGAATCAGGGGTGTAGTAATAAATAGGATAGAAGAGTGGTTGCAAGGTAGGAAACAGAGGGTGGTCATTGATGGAGCGGAGTCGTGTTGGGCTAATATAGTGTGACATTCCTCAGGGTTCTGTATTGGGCCCCTTGCTTTTTCTTATATATATTAACAATTTAGATGTCGGCCTAGTCATTACAGTTTCAAAGTTTGCAGATGACACGAAGTTGGGTGGTAGGGCGATTAATGACGAAGATAGAGGTAAAATCCAGGAAGATCTGAATAAAATCATTGATTGGTCAGTCACATGGCAAAAGAGATTTAACATTGATAAGTGCAAAATTTTACATATAGGTTCGCGTAATGGTAATTTTGCGTATAGTATGTCAAGGAAGGAGTTAACAAGTGTAGAGCAGGAAAAAGATTTAGGAATTATAGTCACTGGTGATTTAAAAGTAGCGAAACAAAGTACGGGGTGTCAGGAAATGATTGCCCCCCCCCCCCCCTGTAGAGCAAAAACTAGAAGAGATAGATAAAAACCGGCGAGACCACTTGAAAGAGCGTTAAAATCTGAATAAAAACCATTATATTTATTCCTGTGATTTTAATTCTTACCATTTTTTTCCCCACAGAAACCATGGCATCATCTATTTTGAACGATTCAGAGAAAAAGCGAGTTCTTGACCGCATTCGAGCTGTCACATTTCGTGAAGCAAAGGAAGCTGGTGCAACTTTCATAACTCGACACTGGGTGGCTGAGAGATTAAAAAGATCAGAAGACTTTGTCAAAAGGAATTGGAATAAGAATCCTGAAGATTGTGAAACAGAATTTCGAGGAGGAAGACCGGAGAAATTATCTCAAGAATCTAAAGACATTGTGCTTGCTGCATCACGGTGCCGAAAGAAGAGCTGCTCTGAGGTAGCGAAAGAGATACTTATCCGTCCTGGTAAGATAGTCAATCGGCAACTTGTGCATCAATTTCGAGTTCGCCAAGGCTTGAGTGCTTGGCATGAAATAGCTAAGCCACGGAAGAGTGATCTTAATATTGAAGATCGGCTATGGTTTTGTGATTATCTTGAGGAATGGACGGAAGATGATTTCCTTCACTTGGTTGTCAGCGATGAATTCTTCGTTTATGTCTCCAGAAAACCAAATTTTCAGAATGATCGGGTTTGGGCAACAACTTTTGATGAAGTCCCAGACGACCAGAAGTATCGAGAAATAGTAAAAAATCCAGCATGTGTGGGTGTTTTCATTATGTTCTCTATTCGGAAGCTCATCTGGGTTATCAAACCAAGAGGAACCAGTTGGGATGGGCCTTATTTTCGAAATGTAATTTTAGCCCAACATGTAATTCCGTTTTTGAAAGACCCCGAGTGTGTTTTGGATGTTGAACAGGCAAAACCCCGAGTGTGTTTTGGATGTTGAACAGGCAACCTTTCTTCACGACAAAGCCCCCTGTATGAAAGAACTTGCGACTCAACAACTGCTTAAGGACAATAACATTGATTTTTTCGGAAATAATGAATGGCCTGGCAATTCTCCCGATCTTAATGTCTGTGAACATGTCGGATCCATCATGAAGGATCAGGTGGAGTCGTTAATGCTGGAACAACCCATTCAGAATCGGTATTCAACAGAAATTATGACTGCAAAGATCAACGAAGTCCTTGAAGAAATGAGTCATGATACCGATCTCTTTGAGACACTTCTGGGATCATACCCCCGTCGATTAATGGCCGTCAGAGCTGCAAATGGGGGCAACACCCGATATTAAAACAAGTGTTTTCTATTCAAAATTAAACGCTCTTTCGCGTGGTTTTGTCTATTTTTTTCTATTCCTTTCAGTTTCTTCTGTACAGGGGGGGGCAATCATTTCCTGACACCCTTACATCAGCAGTCAATAAAGCGAACAAAGTATTAGGTTTTATAGCTCGGAATTTTGAGTACAAATCATGCGATATTATAGTTCCTCTTTATAAATCATTAGTTAGACCCCATTTGGAGTACACTATCCAATTTTGGAATCTGCATATGTGAAAAGATATAGACAAACTCGAAAGAGTTCAAAGACAAGCAACTAAGATGATTCCATCGCTTAGGTCAAGTCGTACGAGGATAAGCTTAAGGAGTTAAAATTGACTACATTCGAGACTAGGAGGCTAAGGGATGATCTAATCCAGGTTTTCAAAATTAAGAATGGGTTCAATAACGTAGATAGAGATAGCTTTTTCGAAATATCTCAATATAATAGGACTAGAAATAACGGGTGTAAGTTGACAAGTAGAAGATTCTAGACAGCAGTTACCAAAAACTTTTTTACACATAGAATAGTAAATAGCTGGAATAGTTTGCCAGTAGAAGTAATTAGTAGCACGTCTATAAACATGTTTAAAAATCGATTAGACGCATATGTTGATAGATTGGGTATAGTTTAAGTTAGTAAAATTAAGGCTTTGTGGTTCAGAACCCACATAAAATTGTAGGTCCCCTCCACCACCATGGAGGACATGCACAATACACAATTACGAATACAGTTAGGTAGAGCAGCCATGAGTGGATCCTAGGGTCTTTGTTGGTCTGAAACATTATAACATAACATATATATATATACATACACACAGTAATCCCTTGTTTTACGTGGGGGTTCTGTGCTTGCGTGACCCATGTATAATAAAAAACCATGTATATGAGACACGATATATTCACATTTAATTTACCCCAATACATCTATTTACAAGTTACATGGGCCTATTTTTAGCCTGATATAACCCTTTCACTCACTAGGTAGACAATTGTGTAGCTGAAAAATAAACCATATCAGGGTGGCTGCTGAAAATGTATTTTAAATTTCCCTGACTTTTCCATTGCCAACCACCAACCGGAGACCATCCAAATGACCTAGTCACAGATCGACTGATGGTCATGAACTATTTTTTTCAGTTAATTCAAATATGAAAAAATAAAATGAAAGCTCAGTGACTGAGCCATTTCATAACATAAAACCAAATTAAGTGCACTTAGTGCAATCCCAAATCATATTTCACCATATTGTTTTAAAATAATGTCTAGACTGGAACACACAAAAATCCCTGACTTTTCCAGGTATTCCAGGTTTTCCCTGACCAAAAAAAAAAAAAAAATTCCCTGACTTTTACAGGTATTCCAGGTCAGCAGCCACCCTGCATATTGATTCTTATATAACCACACAAAGGCAAATTTCTTTTTTATCCTATGTCATAATTCGTGAGCAAAAGGGTTAACCTTAGTAAATAATATAATATATAAATAATATATAATATAATAAAAGAAATAAAATTTTACTAACCAAAAATAATGATGATGATGGTGAGGATTGCTGTGCAGTACTATTTATGAGTGACTCACTAGGTGCACTGCACAGTATGTAACTGTACTACATGTCGAACCGGCGCGCAATATTTATCTGTTCAAATTTAGCATTTTAGGTATGGCACAGCTTACCTGCATATATGCAAAATCACATTTAACAAAACCATGTAAAACAATCAATTACTATATATATATTTTTTTTTTTTAAGTTCGGAAAGAACCGATTCGCCCCTATTTAAAAGGGCATATCTCGGCAGAAAAACAAAGAAAAAGTGAGAGGAAAGACAGAGGAAAAAGAAAGGGTGGAGTGGACAGTCAAAGTGGAAAAAGACCAAGGATGACAAGGACTGCAGGGTTGAGCCCCATCATCCTTGGGTGCTAGGGCCGGGAGGACGCACGTGAAACCTCCAGGAACAAGTACGTACAAACGAGCACAAAGAGCACTCAAGAGCACGAGCTTAAAACCCCCTTGTGGGATAATATATATATTGATGATTAGTTAGGTTGTCATAATATTTTTGTTAGTTTTAATGAAAATATCATGACTAAACCTAACCAATCATCAGTTTGTTGGGGTATAATGGAGAAGGGTACTTTCCTGTTATCCTGGACCCCAGACTTTTTGCCAAAAATATCATAACCTAACCAATTGTCAAGGGCATACGGGTAATTCCAGGACAAATAGACAAATGAAAGTGCCAAATGTACACTCTACCATCTCCAAAATTCATGAAACTTGGTGTGAGGGGTTGGTTTTGGTCCAAATTACAAAAATCTGAATTTTTTTTTAAAATTGGTCAAGTTGGTCAAATTTTATGGCTTGACCAAATTTTGGCCAAATGAAAAAACCAACAATTTTCAAACGTAAATATCTCAGCTGCTAATTGTGGTAGCGTAATAAGTCTTAAATGATAAAATATGTAAAATTAACTGTAGTTTCTAAATATGTATCATTTTTTTAGGGTAACAAAAATAAAATTATGATTTTTTGGAAAAAATGTCAATTTTTTTTTTTTTTTTTGCGATTTGGCAGCGAAGATATCATTTTTCGAAAAAAAGACCAAGAATAAAAAAAATTTATTTGATGTATGTACACCATAATAAGTAATAAAAAGTCAGCTTATAGTTTATTATAAGGCTCAAAACTGAGTTTGAAATTAAGTAATAAACATTTTTTTCAGATGATGATTTATTTCAGACTTGTTGGTCCAAAAAAAGACAATTTTCAATTCATATAAAAAATACATGTAGATAAACCAAAGGAGAAAAAATCTTTTAAAATATATGTACAATGTACATTAGGGTGGATCGATTTTACATTTTTTTGCGTGAAATAATCAAATATCAAATATTTTGTATGTATGTATTCAAGTGCTGATGCTAATATTTAAAAACAGAAAACTACGAATTTGGCATTAAGAAACAAATGTCCTGAACGGAGTCTCTATTGTTTTATTACCTGTTTTAATAGGACTTTCGTCAAATAAAGGTAAAATATTGTCGATGAGCAAATCTTTATTGAATTGCCTGTCTTGAACGACAAATTCTTCCAATGGTGGTGGATTCGTGGAATCGCTACTGCTTCGCTCCATAGATTCATTAAGTATGTCTGGCTCAGGTATTGGCGCAGGTTCCGGCTCTCTGGATGAATGTTGAACATGTTCTAATACAATTGGCTTCTTTTTAATTATGACATAGCAATTGCTGCATACTAATTGATTTTCTTCCAAAATTCCATAGCTTGCAGCTGCCATGACAGAGTTTACTTTTTTGATGTTACAGAAAATTCTTCTCGAGTGTTTTTTCATAGGATCGCAACAAAATTTTGTTTTGAGACATTTTAAGGTTAGGTAAATTTATGTATACTAGAAAATTAGGTATATACTGAAAATCTGGAAAGAAAGCAAAAAATTGTTAAAATTTGGAGGATTTTTTTTTTGTCATTTTTTTTTCATAATAATCGTCGATAAGCTGACTTTTTATTACTTATTATGGTGTACATACATCAAATAAACATTTTTTATTCCTGGTCTTTTTTTCGAAAAATGATATCTTTGCTGCCAAATCACAAAAAAAAAAAAAAATAAAATGACATTTTTTCCAAAAAATCATAATTTTATTTTTGTTACCCTAAAAAAATGATACATATTTAGAAACTAGTTAATTTTACATATTTTATCGTTTAAGACTTACTACACTACCACAATTAGGAGCTGAGATATTTACGTTTGAAAATTATTAGTTTTTTCATTTGACCAAAATTTGGTCAAGCCAGAAAATTTGACCAACTTGACCAATTTTCAAAAAAATTCAGAAATTTGTAATTTGGACCTAAACCAACCCTCACACCAAGTTTCATGAATTTTGAAGAGGTGACCGTGTACTTCATTTGTCTATTTCTCATAGAATTACCCATAATGAGGCTTTAAAAGATTATTAATAATAATAATAACAGAAAAACCAGTACTTTCCTGTTAGGTCAACTGTATACCCTTGACAATTGGTTATGATATTTTTTACAAAAAGTCTGGGGTTCAGGATAACAGGAAAGTACCTGGAAAAGTAGGCCTACTAAAACTCTTATCTTATAGAAAATGGAAAAGTGCAGTAAATGTCCATCAAGGCTATTTGTAATACAGTGGAACCTCAATATACGAACGCATCTCTATTCGAACAAATCGGTATACGAACAACTTTTTCGAGAAAAAATTGTCCTTGTATACGAACCATTCCCTCATATCCGAACCGAAAGAAGCCAGTCAGTTTCTCTCCAGCCAGCGTTCGGTGCACATCACTTTTTTTTTTTAGCTCCGTGAAACGTTTGTGAATCTTGTTAATCCACCGTTAGGTAAAGTTCAGGTTAAATTTTCATTTATTTGTATAATATTGCATTATTTATTGTTACAGGTTTCATGTATGATTTTATGCATGTAAGTCTTATTTTACAGGTTTAATTAACCAATATTTTGACTTAAAAATGTTTCGTAAGGGGTAACTTTTGGGGGTCTGGAACGGATTAATCCACTTTACATTATTTCTTATGGGAAAAATTGATTCAATATACGAATAATTCGATATCAGAACAACCCTCAGGAATGGATTAAGTTCGTATATTGAGTTTCCACTGTATTAATTTAAAAAGTGTCTCCATCTTGACAACTTGCTCAAAAATTATTAAATTTAAATAACTGCAATTCAATTAACCATAAATTAATTTAATGTGGGAAAGTGGAAGAACACCAATGATTATAGTAATTAATTTATATTTAATATTTTAGTAATTATGTAGCTAAGGGGCATCTTCATTTTTTTTCATGCTTCGTGTAATAGATATTGTCAACAGTTGTGGAATTATGAAAAAACACCAGTTTTAAGGTGTTTTGGATAGACAATTACCACTGCACAAAGCACAAAGAAGTAGCAGAAAAAGACCAAGAATTATCACCAAATAATGCAGAAAAGACCAATAATTATCACAAATTAAATAACTAAGGTTAATTGAATGCCCAGTTAGATCAATTGAATGGCCAGTTAGGTTACATCATGATATTTTCATTAAAATTAACAAAAATATCATGACTTAACCAGTCTCCAGTAGAAAGTTTTAAAAGCTAGTTTACAATGTGCTGAATTAAAAAATGATACCTACTCATTTCTGTCGCAAATGATTTGTTAGAGTTATTGAAGCTTAAAGCTTTTAAAACTTTCTACACTTTTTTATCTAAGGGACCCCCAGTAGGAACCAGGAGTTTTTGGGTGAGGAGAATCACAAAAACAAGTGGTTTCCGAAGATTTTGAAAGTCAGATTAATACAAAACATATCAAGAACCATAGTAAAAACATAAATTTCACCTTCAAAATTGGCCGAACCTAAAACAACGTAAGCAAACCTAACCTAACCCCTATTATCCAAAATTATTCAAACATTGAAAACCAGCTTTTACAGAGTTCTACCAGAGACCAGTGTAATAATAAAGAAATACCCTCAAAAGTGATACCTATTCTGCAAAATTTCAGATAAAACTTTACTACCATATCCAGTGTTTAGAGACAGTCCATAGGGCCTCGATTACTAACCTAACCTAGTCTAATTTAACATATTACGAAGCTGTTATGGGCTTGTCTCGGAACAGTCTGGATACTAAGTTTTTGCCAAATTTCACAAAATATAGCTTTAGATTACTCATGTGACTTTGATAAACTCCATAGGCCCGAGTAGCTTCATATCTCCCAAGTGTAGTGGAATGTAAGGCATATATATTTTTTAACCTAGTAAAGTAATTACCATGGTAAGCCAACTTTTCCATACTGGGACTAAGGCCGAGATGCACTAAATAACCTTAGTGAATCTTAGGAAATGAAACATTAACCTAAATATATCATTATTTAGTTTGAAAAGTAAAAACTAAATGATTTAGTAAATTTATTACAATATACCTACCTAACTTCACTTTTAATCTTTGTTCCAGCCTAAATTGGCTCGGAAAAGTGGCCATTTTGACCCCATAACAATCGTGTTTAGTTGGTTACTTTTTGAACATGATTTTGTATTGATATATTACATATGCAAGCAAGTCTTCATCACAGTGTTGGACCAAGGCTTATATCCTACCTATATCTAGAGACTTCATATAAAAACAGGGAAGCGAGAACTAAAAATTGGAAAACGAACAGGACCACCAAAATTCAATGAAGCAATGGTGGTTTTCAGTTAAATTAACTCTGTCAGTTAATGAAAAATAAATTCAGGAAAAATAATTACCCATTATTGTTGTAAACAATTCTACCACTTTTACTGGAAATTCTAAGATACAAACAGACACTTTATTTCAGACTCAACAGGTACAAACATTATACAAGTGGTCCATAGAAGATTAAGAGATAGTCGTCTGGAGCACTGACTAAGTGCTCCAGACGACAGGGAAGATAATTTATAATCTTAAAATAAACCGTCTAAAGCCCATCATACAACAGTTGCCGTTTGTTGCCGCTGAATCATGCCCCACTTGAAAGCGATTGTTAACTTTACACATTACTCGACAACAATTTGGCAACGTAACAACCTCAAACATAACACACAAACATCACACACAGAAGCCATAAAACAACAGATACAACACAGAAATAAAAAACAAACTTAAACTTACAAGCAACACAAAAGAACACCAGGTAATTCCACAGCTTACACTAAACAACATCAACATTCCACACACTCACAGAACCAAAATACTTGGTGTCACATACAACACATCATTATCTTTTGCAAACCACATTTAGGACATTAAAAACAAGTGTACGTCAAGACTTAACACGCTTAGGGTACTAACAGGCACAAACTTTGGACACCAGCAGGAAACAACATCACTCATATACAAACAATATATTCGCTCAGGTATGGACTATGCTAGCCTATGCTGGGCACCCATTATCTCAAACACACACATAAACACCTTACAAACAATACAAAACAACGCACTTCGTATCATTACAGGATGCACTCAAACAACACCAATAGAACACCTGCACACAGAAACAAAAATACTAAAAGTTAGGGAACATTTAGACATGAGGGGAACACAATTCGTGGCAGCAGCGACAACTAACCCACAACACCCTTGCCACTACATGTACAATCATGCACCAAGACCTCGCACCATTAAGGTAACACCAGAGAGACATTATAACCAAATACTCCATTCCATACCACGCCCCACAGACATCACACAGTACAGAAAACACATACACACACACCTAACCCACAAAGCACTGACACGACTCGGTCCGAATGCGGTCCTAGGTGCGAAGCCGCCACCCATTAACAGGTCAGAGATCAGCCTGAGCAGATCGGATCGAGTTAACTTAGCACGATTCCGATGTGGACATCACCCCAACTTACGGATATATAAACACAGACTAGACAACTCCACAGACGACACCTGCCACCTGTGCCAGGACACACCACAAACAATTGAACACATTATGACAGACTGTACCGCTCTAGCACAACAACGAACACAACACAACATCACTAGTGCGCTGAACCTCTGGTCCACTCCAGAGAGGGCGATCGGTTACCTGCGTGCCGCCGGCTTGCTCGATCAGGGTGGGCTGATCGGCTAAACAACAACAACAACAACAACAAACTTAAAGAAAAACAAACAGAAACGTTTAGGGAATTCATAACAACACTAAACCACTCCACAGATACATCCAGGCTATACAAGACTATAATCAGCATTACCCACTCTAACAGCGGCATTCACACCTCACACGCGGCTATCTGTCGCAGCCAAAATAATATCCGAACATATACACAAGCTAACATTCTAGTTAATCACTACGCAAAGATAAGTCACTTAAACAGAGACAACAGCCAGAAACACGCAGACAGACAAACAGCCAGTCACAAGAAAACCTACAGACTCGACACGACCATTACACCCTTCAATACAGACCAGATCACCAAGATCATCAAAAACATTAAGAATTCGAAGGCTACTGGACCAGACAACATATCTAACGTACACCTTAAACACTTGGGCCCACAAGGAATACTAGCTCTCACAAACATCAGCACATATTCATACCAACACTGTATTATTCCTAACATATGGAAACAAGGTAAAATTATTACACTACTCAAACCAAACAAAAATCAAACAGAACCAGCTTCCGATAGACCCATTACTTTAGTATGCACAACTTCCAAAGTAACAGAAAGACTCATCTTACAAATCACCAACCCACACATACCACTATCGCCTGCTCAACATGAATTCATACCTCACCACCCAACCACGACATTACTCAGAATCTCACGCAGCACATCATGGATGTGTAGCTGGTTCCTTCTTGGTGCTACTTGTAGTTGCCGGGAAGAATGAAGGATACGAGAGGCAAGCTATCGCTTTGTTGGGTATCTCTTTTAGGGGCCTCTCGTGTCCTCTTCTCTCCCTGTCGTTTGGGGGGTTGGCGTCTTGAAGGAAAAGCCGGTCGTTTTCAGAGTTTATTGAGTTCTTGGTTGGCTGGGGTTATTTTACAGAAGATTTTGTTATTCTATATACAGCTGAATTAATTAAATATATACAGGGTGGGCGGAAAGTAGCTCCCTATTTTGGATTGGTAAAAAAATACGTAT
This sequence comes from Bathynomus jamesi, assembly GCA_023014485.1. NCBI lineage: Eukaryota > Metazoa > Arthropoda > Malacostraca > Isopoda > Cirolanidae > Bathynomus > Bathynomus jamesi. The sequence continues at coordinate 221,467 of JAJOZX010000464.1, read as the reverse complement.
ATTATCCATTTATTTCAGAAAAAATAATATGAAAAGGTAGGCATACATGGTGGGTTTTCTCTAAAATTCAATGTGGGCTCCAACTCTTTCCACCAGCTTCTGGAGCCGCCCAGGAATGGCGTCCACTGACTTTAGCAGGAACTCCGGCGGGATGGAGGACATGACTTCCCAAATTCGGTCCTCCAGTTCTTCCAATGTCCTCGGTTTGGTGCGGTAGACTTCTTCCTTTACCCACCCCCAAAGATCTGATATTTATGCAAGATGGCGCCCCTCCGCACTTCGCTCTTGTTGTCCGTGAGTGGCTGGATGCCCACTTCCCTGGGCGTTGGATGGGTCGTCGTGGTCCACATCAATGGCCAGCCAGGAGCCCCGACTTGACACCGTGCGACTTCTTTCTTTGGGGGTGGGTAAAGGAAGAAGTCTACCGCACCAAACCGAGGACATTGGAAGAACTGGAGGACCGAATTCGGGAAGTCATGTCCTCCATCCCGCCGGAGTTCCTGCTAAAGTCAGTGGACGCCATTCCTGGGCGGCTCCAGAAGCTGGTGGAAAGAGTTGGAGCCACATTGAATTTTAGAGAAAACCTACCATGTATGCCTACCTTTTCATATTATTTTTTCTGAAATAAATGGATAATATACGTATTTTTTTACCAATCCAAAATAGGGAGCTCCTTTCCGCCCACCCTGTATATATAAATTTATGTACAATACTTATTTATAAAGATTATATATGATTCTTAAAATTACACAATGATAAAATATATACAATTTGGTACGCGCAAAATTGGTTTGTCGGTAACTAATATAAAAATAATATAAATGCGGAAAATTAACTGCGCGGCCCCACACTACTGCCCACCCCGAGAAGCGGAGCACGTATATCAAAAGTAGAAATATTCGGGTCTTGATTTGAATCGGATCCTTCGTCCAGCTCGCGTTGATCCTCGGTCGGCCTCGTTTCCGGTTGTTGCGTTGTCCTGCGCGCCCGTCCTGAGGTCTGTATTTGCTACCTCCGAGGTGCGTCCTCCATCGTCCTTTTTCCTTGCGTGCTTTTTCTCCGATCCGATGTCGTCCGATTGTGCGCCCGGTACCTGTGTGGGACCTGAAACTATATACGCCGGTTTTAAACGATTAATTGAAATGGCTTCTGATGATCCGTTAGTTTTTTCTATTACGAAGTACTTATCGTGGCGTTCGAGAACACGGAAAGGTCCTTGATATGGTGCCTCGAATGGTTTTCGAACGCGGTCGATGCGTACCCATACGTGGCTTGATTTGTGGAGTTCCGATGGAATGAATGATTTGGGGGCTGAGTGAATGTTTCCTTGAGAGAGTTGGGCGAAATCGATTTGCGTCATTTTCTTGGCTAATTCGGAGATGAATTTTGAATTGGATTTTGACGACGAATTGGCGATCATTGGCCTCGGGCATAATAGGGTGGTTCCGGTGACGGTGGTGAACGGTGAATAACCCGATTCGTTGGGGAGACTGCGTAAACCAAGGAGAACTATGGGTAAAGCGGGGAGCCAATCTTGTTTTCGAGCGATGATTGCTGTCTTGATGGTGCGATGAGATCTTTCAATTATTCCGTTGGTCTGAGGGCGATACGACAAAGTTCTTAGTCGGTGAAATCCGATGAGAGCTGAGAGTTCCCTAAAGAGTTCGGATTCGAATTGGGATCCGCGGTCCGTTATGACTTGCAGTGGTACACCAAATCTTGAAATCCATACATCGAGAAATGCGTGTGCTATTGATGTGGCTGTAGTATCAATCAGAGGATATGCTTCTATCCATCTTGTGGCACGATCGATGCAGGTTAGGAGATATCTATATGGGGAAGGATATGTTTGACCGGGCAAAGTGGTTGGCGGTAAGGGACCGACGATGTCGATATGTACCGTTTCAAATCTGAACTTGGTAAATCGAAGGGGGTTATTTCTGATTTTGTATGGCGAGAAATTTTTGAGGATTGACATGATTCACAATTTCGGGACCAAGTTCGAATATCCTTATTCATTGAGGGCCAAAAGTATCTTGATTTAATGATACGAAGTGATTGCTTGATGCCTGGATGAGAAATATTATGAAATTGATTGAAGATGGAAGATCGATGCTGCTTGGGAACAAAAGGACGGGGATATGGCGTGGATGTATCGCAATATAAAGTTGTATTTTCTGGAAACGGGAACGGCTTGAGACGTGGGAGAAATTCTTGCGTTTCTTGATCTTTTTGTTGAGATTCCGCGATTGCTGATAAATCGAAAGCGTCGATATGTACTGCGTTTACGTTGCGTGAAAGGCAGTCCGCTACGACGTTTTCGGATCCACAGATATGTATTACATCGCATACGTATTCCGTGATGGCAGACCAATGACGTTGTTGTCGGTCTGTCTTGGGTCGTAAGGGACTCTTGTAGGCAGAAACCATCGGTTTGTGATCCGTGAAGAGTATTACTTGACGACCTTCTAAAAATTGACGGAAATGCAGGACGGCTAGGTATGCTGCGAGTAATTCTCTATCGTATGCGGCGTACGCTTGCTGAGTTGTAGTTAATTTCTTGGAAAAGAAGGCGATGGGAACTGGTGTGCTGTCGATTATTTGATGAAGAACTGCTCCAGCTGTATTTGTGAGCAGTCCGTAACTAAATGAAGGATTGAGCTTGATGGAAGAGGATGACAACAGCGTAATGGCGTTCCGTAGTGCATCCTTGACATCTTGAAAGGCTTGAATTGCTTCGTCGTTCCACTGTAGACTTTTGCTTTTGACTTGAGTTCTGACGATTTCACTTAAAGGTGAGACTAAATCGGCGTAACGGGTATCATATGGCGATAGAATCCCGTCATTCCTGGAAATCTTCTGAGGCTTTGGTAATCTTGCGGTTGGGGAATATCTTGAATTTCGGAGACTTTGTTTACAGGAGGACGAATGCCTGCTGGGGAAACTTCATGACCCAGAAATTCAATTTTGGATTGCTGAAATATGCATTTTTCTAAGGAAATTCTTAAATTGTGTTCTTGAAGGATCTTGAATACGCGTTCTAAGTCTTTCAATGGTCAACTGCGTTATTTGAATGGACTAAAATATCGTCGAGATACACAAATACGCAGTCAACTCCTCTGAAAATTGTATCCATGAAGCGTTGAAATGTTGCAGGGGCGTTTCTTAAACCAAATGGCATGTATAAATACTGAAATAAACCAAATGGAGTTGTTATAGCCGTTTTCTCGATATCTTCTGGGTGGACTGGAATTTGGTGATATGCTCTGACTAGATCGAGTTTGCTAAAGCATGATTTTCCGTGCAGAGATGTTGACAGACTTCTTATATGAGGAAGCGGATATCTGTCCGGTTTCGTGACAGCGTTTAGGCTTCTATAATCACCACACGCCCGCCATTCGCCTGGTATCTTCTTCGGAACGAGGTGTAACGGTGAGGCCCATGGTGATTTTGAGGGTTCTATAATTCCATCTTGAAGTAAGTTGTTGAAAGTAGCCTTAGCTGAGGATAATTTATCGGGTGGAAGACGTCGAGGGCTTGCAAACACTGGTGGTGCGCTGCCAGTGTCGATGGTATGCTTGACAGTGTTGGTGGAAACTTCTGCGGTTGAGCTGGTTTCAGTAGTGAGGAGTACTTGTCAAGCAGGTTCCTGATTTCTTGAGGTAATTTGTCGGTAGGGTTAATATTGATGAGGTGAAGGTCTTTGGATTGCACAGGTTTAGTAGTGGCTTGAAGAGTTGTTGCTCTATCCTTCAAAATGCCATGCTTGCAGTCCACAAGGATGTCATAATGGGATAGAAAATCGGCGCCGAGAAGTGGACTGGAGACTTGGGCGACGACGAATGGCCACCTGAATATTCTTCGTAATTTAGGAATTGATATGTCCAGTGTTACTTCTCCGAATATTTCGAGCGGCTGACCGTTTGCGGTGGAAATATTTACTGCGGTTGGGTGGAGTTGACAATCATTGACACAAGTTGGTGGTAAAATTGAGATGCTCGCTCCTGTGTCAATGATAAAATTGACCTTCAGACTGGCGATGCGAGCTGCGACTGAGATCAGCGGCAGGCCGGACGTCGCGTTAATCACAGCCTGCTTATCTAGTTTTCCGACGTTTCTCTTGATGGTGAGGAAGATCTTGAATTTGGGCGTGACGAGGGGAGCTGCTTGGCGTCATCTTTATTTGGCCACTTGCACCATGGCCTGCAGGTCCTTGCTTGGGGGCCATAATAAAGGTGCGCGCGGCACACCACCGGCCGCTGATTCTCGCTGAAGGGTTTTAGGCCGATGGGGATATTCGTTCTTGGGCTTGTATTGGCTCGAGTTGACGTTGGCGCCGCGTAGCAGCTTTGTTGAGCGAACGGTATTAACTCATCGGCTAGTTTGCCGAGTTGAGTTAGCGTCAGCTCCTTTTGTGCTGCTACGACGGGCGCTATTGAGGATGGGAGCGCCTGGATGAATTTATGCTTCACCAAATCATCGCTGACGCCCACCTTCAGTGCCGTTTGGTGGATATCTTGAAGGAATTGGGAGGGCTTTCCAGTGAGAGGAGTGTTGGAGATGAGTCGTTCGAAGAGTTCTGGCTTCGTCTTTTCGTAATGACTCACGATTTCTTCTTTTAAATCGGTGTACGACTTGTTGGAGAGAGTTGCTGCTGAAATTCGTGAGACGACTTCGGGGGGTAACGAGGCTAGAACATGGAAAAATTTGGTCTCTTCGGATGTTATTCTGGAAATGTGGAATTGTGCCTCCATGATGGAGAACCATCCTGCGGCCGACGCTTCAGAGAACGTGGGTGGCTTGATGGTGACATGGTGCACTCCTGATTCAACAGATTCCATCTTGCGGGAATGTAATTCGGGTCTGCTGCTGCTTTGGTTCCGACCGGCTACTACGGGTGGGCGGCGAAGAGGCGTGGCTTCGGTTTGTTCGCCGCCGGCGACTGAAGGATGCTGCTTCCGCTGGCTGCTTCGGGTCACTCCGGGGTCACAAATTGTAGCTAGTTCCTTCTTGGTGCTACTTGTAGTTGCCGGGAAGAATGAAGGATACGAGAGGCAAGCTATCGCTTTGTTGGGTATCTCTTTTAGGGGCCTCTCGTGTCCTCTTCTCCCCTGTCGTTTGGGGGTTGGCGTCTTGAAGGAAAAGCCGGTCGTTTTCAGAGTTTATTGAGTTCTTGGTTGGCTGGGGTTATTTTACAGAAGATTTTGTTATTCTATATACAGCTGAATTAATTAAATATATATATATAAATTTATGTACAATACTTATTTATGAAGATTATATATGATTCTTAAAATTACTCAATGATAAAATATATACAATTTGGTACGCGCAAAATTGGTTTATCGGTAACTAATATAAAAATAATATAAATGCGGAAAATTAACTGCGCGGCCCCACAGATGACATCAACTCCAGACGACCAGCTCAACGTACACTATTAGCAACAATAGACATAAGTAAAGCATTTGATGCTATCCCACTCTTCCCTCTCATAAACAAAATACTCAACACAAACATGCACAATAACAACAAAAAGTGGCTGAGCAACTATCTTTCAGGAAGATACTCACACGTCACTTTTACTGGCAAGTCATCCAAAAACAAGTTTTTACCGAACGGGGTCCCTCAAGGCTCTGTTCTCTCACCAACACTCTTCAACTTATACATGCATGACATTCCAACACCCATAGATAACAAGCTTACCTTATCATCATATGCAGATGACATCACTCTAACATCTACCCACAACAACATCGACACCGTTACAAATAACCTATAAACATACATAAACAGTAAAACAGTATACAAGACTGGCTCACACACAATAGACTCAAAGTAGCGCCCATAAAATCAACCATCATCTTGTTAACAAGTAACACAAAAGAACACTAGATAACTCCACAGCTTACCCTAAACAACCCCAACATTCTACACACTCACAGGACCACAATACTTGGGGTCACATACAACACATTATTATCTTTTGCAAACCACATTCAGGACATTAATAACAAATGTACGTCAAGACTTAACACGCTTAGGATACTAACAGGCACAAACTTTGGACACCAGCAGGAAACAACATCACTCATATACAAACAATATAGTCGCTCAGTTATGGACTATGCTAGTTGCTAGCCCATGTTGGACACGCATTATTTCAAACACACACATAAACATCTTACAGACAATACAAACAACGCACTTCGTATCATTACAGGATGTATTCAAACAACACCAATAGAACACCTGCACACAGAAACAAAAATACTGAGGGGAACACAATTCATGGCAGCAGCGACAACTAACCCACAACACCCTTGCCGCTACATGTACAATCATGCACCAACACCTTGCACCATTAAGGTAACACCAGAGAGACATTATAATCAAATACTCCATTCCATACCACGCCCCACAGACTTCACACAGTACAGAAAACACACACACACACACACCTAACCCATAAGCACTGACACGACTCGGTCCGAATGCGGTCCTAGGTGCGAAGCCGCCACCCAGTGACAGGTCAGAGCAGATCGGATCGAGTTAACTTAGTACGATTCCGATGTGGACATCACCCAACTTACAGACATATAAACACAGACTAGACAATTCCACAGACGACACCTGCCACCTGTGCGGCTGTACCAGGACACACCACAAACAAATGAACACATTATGACAGATTGTACCGCTCTAGCACAACATAAAACACAACACAACATCACTAGTGCGCTAGGGCGGGTCGTACTCAGGTGACAACATGAATCTGAAGGAAATCCTACCATCAGTGGTGTCTAAATTATGTTTTTACATGGGGAATTCAAATATGAGCTTCTTTTTTGGATAGGATAACTCTAACCTACATCATTTTGTATTTCTAAATTGCCAATTTTACCCTTTTGAACCCCTTTATAATATATTAAAAGATATAAGGTAAATCATTTATATTGACAAGGCCAAATCAACTTTACATATATTTATTAATAGGTGAACTGCATGTATATCACTGGATATAATTACAAAGATCATTCTCCTGACATCTTGAACTTTGCCAGGTTGCACAAATCCTGCTTTGACTCAGACTTGGACATCAGCTTCCTGCTGGTCTCCTGAGCCCTGATCCCTCCGTCCCTCTTTTCCTGTGAGAAGTACTTAGCAGAAGCCTCAGTCACCATTTTAACAACCCTCTCAATGCTTTGTGTGTGGCAAGGCCAGTTGCGCACCTGCATGGGGGTGTTGATGAAGTTTTTCACCTCTGAGGTGCTTAGAGAGCAGGTGAGAGGTGGCTCTGACACACCTTCTGACCAGCTGATCAAGTCACCGATGCTGGAAGCATCACAATTGATGTCAGGTGTCCTTCTGCTCCTAACAGAGGAGTCCCCCAGCTGAGTGTTCGATCCCCCTCTCCCCTGATGGCCAGGATTCTCTCCACCCCTTCAATCCTCTCCTTCTGATCCTCAGAGCAGAGTAGTGTTTGGAGGATGACTTCACTGTGGGCATACCAAGCAGATCTTCTCACAGTTGGCATCACAATATCCAGCACCTCCTTTCTCTGGGACTTGAGGCAGTCCAGCTGAAAGAGGATGTGCCTAGGCCCTTCGATCCAGGAGTGCTTGACCTTCACGTTGAACCAACATGGGTAATACACTCCAATGATGAATTCCACAATGAATTGCAGAATCTTCAGGTTCTTTCCTTTAAGTCCGTGCTTTGACACCCAGAGCCTGAGAAGTCTGTTCGCTGTGGTGAGCCAGCGGCTGTGGTTTACTGGTCCTACCTCTAACAGAGACAGCCCTGCAGGAAGTAAGTACTCCATCCCTGACTGCACAGACAATTTTATAGCCATAGTATTGATCAGTTGAGAGATCTTGAATGACCTTGTCAGGAAGCTTGATCAGTGGAGAGCCAACAGAGATTCGGGTGAAGTTTGGATTGATGTCAAAGTCTGTAGCAGAATCAAGGAGCTTTCCTATTGGCCCGGATAATTTTTTGTCGGACAGAGTAGGGCCATCAAGGTCAACAATGAGATGGCGCAGGGGAAGTTCAACAGTGTGCAGGTTGCACACCAACCAGACCAGCTTTCTCCCCAGGTGCAGCTCCAGCTTCCGCATTACTCCAGCTTTCACACCAGTGTTGACATTTGTTGAGTCTCCTCCAATGGCCAACAAGGTCTTATCATAACCCTTCTCTTTCAGCCAGGCAAACAGGACCTTAGCAATCTTCTCCGCATGTGACTCCTCTTTAGTTGCTTTCTCTGGGGTAAAGTGGAACCTAATTTTAGCTCAAATCAAAGTTGTTAATTAAATTTTGCTCAATGTATCACTATAATATGCGTAGAAATAGCTTTTTCTAAAATATAACAGAATAATACTCACATGTGAACAGTAACAAAAAAAATATCAGTAGATAATCACTAAATCTATCCCCTCACTGCAAGCCGAGGTGGTAAAATAGCTTCATAAATCATGAGTCACTTCAAATATTTCACAAAACGTTTTAGAATGTTCTGAAACGTTACATTCTAGCCTCTGAGAAAGGTGGCTCAGAAAATGGCCTTTGCGCGCCAGAAAACCGTCAAAATATTTCATATACCAAACTGTATGATAATTACAATTAAGTGGAATGGCACACCTTTTTATTTGAGTATTTAAATATTATTATTATTATATGAATTACATTATGTGTTTATATGAATTAGTTAGAACAATGCTCTATGAGAGATAACGTGAGAAGACATATTCTGGGGTAACTACAATAGTAAAATAATCAACAATTTAATAATAATCAACTGCAAAATGATGTAGGTTAGGGTTATCAGAATTAAATATTTTCTTCAGAATTGTGTTCTATACACCAAAATATGTCATTTGAACACCCCTCTCCATTGATTTTAAAAAAAATGCATAGTATGACCCGCCCTACTAGTGCGCTGAACCTGTGGTCCACTCCTGAGAGGGCGATCGGTTACCGGCTTGCTCGATCAGAGTGGGTTGATCGGCTAACCAACAACAACAACAACATGTGTTCCTACCGGTATCACTGGTGATACTGCGAATCCTCTTTGCAGTCGGGGTAGATTGTTCTTCTTCATCACTGTCAAAACGAGAGATAATGAATTTAATATGAGCAATCGATCAGTAGCTGTAAGTAGTTTTTAAAGTCATTGTTTTAGTTTACAATACAGTTACTTACCTTGCCACTGACGTGGGATGTACCAAACTTGATGGACCAAAAAATCGGTAAATTCTTGGTTGCTGTTTAACTCTTCTTGACATTGTAAACCGAAAATTTTATTGAATAAATACTTTGAATGAATATTACTTTTTAGACTTTTGAGTATTAAAGTAAGACACAGGGTCGACTAACGATATGAAACAAATGAAACAAAAGGATATACTATTACATGCTTTTAGTGTTGTTTGTAAAATCGAACCCCGAACCCCCCGAACCCCCCGAACACCCCTGGATCCGCCACAGCATTTCTTATTAATGGTTTCTTGAGCACCTACTCTTTCAGCCCAATCTATATTTAAATCTTGTCTCATAGCATCATTGTTCAATGTTCACCTTATCATAATAGAATTTTCTGAATGGTTTATGACTTACATTACTTTTCTTTTTTGTTTGGTTTCCTCTCCCCATCTCCCTTATCCCTATTTACACTTTCATTACTAAATTTGTTCCTTATATTTCTTCGGGCTTTTCCCTCACCTTGACCACTCTCCGTGCCCAAGGTGGTCCTTTGACTTTGTAATGGGCCTTCCCTGAATCCCTCAAGTTTTCCTTGTGTTCCATAGGTCTTTGGGCAGCTGATTAAACAGTTTTGGTCCTCTCACAACAAAACTATTTTCTTTCAGGGTTAATGATGGTCCCTGTCTAGCAACCCTGAGGTAGGACCTAATAGGACCTCCAAGTCCGTAAATTTTTAATCTAGCTTAACTGGGCTGTAGGTTGAACTGGCGCTTCAGAGCTTGGCCGTTCACGGCTCAGCTGGGATTTTGAACCCAATAAAAATAATAACAATCTGCTAAGGAAGAGTGAAACAACTCTCAGCACTTATTTCTTCGGGCTTTTCCCTCACCTTGACCACCCAATAAAAAAAATAATAACAATCTGCTAAGGAAGAGTGAAACAACTCTCAGCACTTATTTCTTCGGGCTTTTCCCTCTGACCACTCTCCGTGCCCAAGGTGGTCCTTTGACTTTGTAATGGTCCTTCCCTGAATCCCTCAAGTTTTCCTTGTGTTCCATAGGTCTTTGGGCAGCTGATTAAACAAGTTTTGGTCCTCTCACAACAAAACTATTTTCTTTCAGGGTTAATGATGGTCCCTGTCTAGCCTTTAATTTGGGAACACAACACAGTCTTCCTTTTCTACTTTCCACCGTTGTTTGGGGAGTTATTGGGTTCAGAGTAAGATTAGGGACTAGTTTCTCCGTTATTTTCCAAGTGTAAATAATGGTGTATCTCTCTCTTCTCCTTTCCAGTGAATATAGGTTTAGTTCGCGTAACCTTTCCCAGTAGTTTACTTTTTGCACCCCTTGATCTTGTCTGTGAAGCTTCTCTCAATCCTTTCTAGTTGTTAGAAAATCTAGAAGAGGAAGAGCCATTGTTGTCCCAAGGCGATATGATGACTAAGCTGATTGATGCAGCATTGCTTGTATATATTAAGTTAAGGTGTGTGTGTGTGTGTGTGTTGTGTGTGTGTGTGTGTGTGTGTGTGTGTATCCATCTCATAATTGTAAGGTTAATGAAAAATTCACTTAATTTAGAGCTAGCATTTTTGGGCTCTTGTAGCATCATTGTTTGGGCACTCTTGTGGCATCATTTTTTGGGGCGCTGCGCGTCTTTTCTACTCGTTTGTAGAATGCGGTACTTACAGGGTGTGGTCTTATAGAGAGCTCTCTTGCAATTCAGTTTGGTTGTTTAGATACAAGATTGTTGCATCGTGCAATGGTGCAGGTTGTATTGTTGTTGCAAGGTATAGAAAGAAGACCATAAATAGTGCTCCTTTTGTTTTTTATCTTAAATTCATGCAACTGAGGCCTAAAGTAGGCCCACATCGAGTCAGCAACCCTGAGGTAGGACCTAATAGGACCTCCAAGTCCGTAAATTTTTAATCTAGCTTAACTGGGCTGTAGGTTGAACTGGCGCTTCAGAGCTTGGCCGTTCACGGCTCAGCTGGGATTTTGAACCCAATAAAAAAAATAATAACAATCTGCTAAGGAAGAGTGAAACAACTCTCAGCACTTACAGAACAACAGCCTTTGTGGCTGCACAAACCTCAGCCATAGACATGTGCGAAGACATGAATGTGGAGGCTGTTCTCCAGCAAAAGAGGCTGAGGTCCACAAAGTGGCACTTCTCCTATGAGTCCCCTGATGAGCCCATCAATGACGCACTTAAAAATTTGGAGGTGACCTTTTTCAATGTGGTGGTGGACGCTGCTATCTCATCACTTCAGGAAAGATTGCAGACCTTGGGAGAAGTGAGAGACAAGTTTGGAGTGCTCTCAAACTTCCAAAACTTGTCAAATGAGGAGATGACAGAGCAATCAGAAACCCTCAGCAACACTTTAAGCTGTCGAGGACATTCTGATCTAGATGGTAGCGATTTGGCACAGAAATTAAAGAATTTGCCTGAACTGCCATCTACGAGCATGACAGCGCTTCAGCTGCTGACGTTCATCCATGAAAAGCAGTTCATAGAGATCTATCCCAACCTCTAGGTCGCTCTCAAGGTTGCTGGCACCCTTCAATGACAGTGGCTGGAGAGGAAAGGAGCTTTTCCAAGCTCAAGCTCATCAAGACTTACCTGAGATTCACCATGATGCAAGACCGCCTCAGTGGTCTTGCTGTCATCAGCATTAACGATGCGATTTCTGAGCAGATTTCCAATAATGACATCATTTATGACTTTGCATCAAGGAAGACCAGGAGGATCAGGTTTTAATAGGAAAACAACTAGACCTAAAACTTCCAAACCAAATTTAAAATTCAATTATTTGCTACCTGGCAATCTTATTCCTTTATTAAGCTACATTGTGTGATTTATTAGTGCTTCTTATTTATCTATTTTGTGTGCAATATACATTGGAATATTTATATTGTTTGCAATATATTTGGGAATCTTTATTGAGTGTTCAATTATTATTCCTACAAGATTTCTTTGTAATTTTTGTTTCAAGACAACTTGTTCTTACTTGAAGCTAAGAACAATAAATGAAGGAGGTGCTTTGTGTTTCAAAGACAATGTGTTCAGTGTGTTTTATTGGGGCAGAAGTTATGCACCGTGGGGGAGGGAGTGTGCTGTTGACAGAGGAAGGGTACCTTTGCATGATCTCGCCTGGGGCACCAAAAATGTCAGGACCGCCACTGCTCTTCAGGATGCCCGGTATTTCTCCTGTGTCTAGTGATCGTCTCCATATCCAATATAGGGGCTCAGCGATTGCATTCTTGCAGTTTTTGATCAGTGTGGCATTCCATTTGTCCGGTCCTGCCGCTGAGTGTGCTTTTAGTTTCCCTATAGCTTGTGTAATATCATCTATCGAGACGTTTTCAAATTTGGTTCCTTTCCTTATGCAGAAGAAAACTGAATGTTAAATACAGTTTGTTAAAATGCTTGAAAAAAATGTTCGCACTGATTTCACGTTTGATTTGGCCAGGTATTCGTTTGTCACTCCGGGTCACCACTTTATAGTTACCAATTTATTGCGTACATGTCAGCACTATAATAAGAATGGTAATAATAATGGTTAATTGATTGTTAATGATAAGGCTGGAGGTCACCAGAACTTTGTAGATCAAATTATGTTATTAATTAGGTCGATTGACAGAATAAGTTTTCTTCCTTTATTAAACAAAATAAATGATTTATGAAAGATGCTTGATGTAAGTTGGTTGTTTACGGTCAAAATAATGTGTGCACTTGAATTATGACTTTATTATAATAATGACTAGCTATTAATAACGCGCGAGGCAATGATTAGTCTTTATATAAAGTTAGGTGAATGACACCAGGCCCAAATGGGGCCTGCACAAAAGATGTTTACATGGTGGTAGCTCTTGGGTCACTGATCTTCGAAGAGAGAGATCAAGCGCGTCCAAAAGTCTTTGTAACGAAGTTGAGGTGTGGTGCTTTGAAGTAGTCCCGCGCTGTAACGTCATCTTAGTCGTGCTTGTATGACGTCATCTTGGTCGTGTTTGTGTTGATGGAACATCGCTAAAGTATTTGAAAACGTCTTTGCCACTACACACACACATATATATATATATATATATATATATATATATATATATATATATATATATGTATATATCAGTGGCGTGCGGTGGGTGTGTCCACTGGGTAAGTGGTAGCTGAAAATATAAATATACGATTATATATACACATTATACAAGCATCATAACTTTGTTAGTTTACGATTACTGTAGTAATATACTGACTTTTTGTAATTTGACCTTTAACTGGGTAGGCGGCGCATGCCTCGCTTACCCTGACTGCACGCCACTGATTATTATTATTATTATTATTATTATTAATATATATATATATATACAGGGGTTGGACAAAATAATATGAACACCTTGATAAATGGCGGTTTTTATTCTTAATATGGAGTTGGTCCTCTTTTAGCGGCAATAACAGCTGCAATGCGTGGGGGAATTGATTCATACAGCTTTTGGACAGTTTTTAACGACCCCAGTGGTGTGGATTGGTGCATTATCATCCTGGAAGACGGCGCCGCCATTGGGAAACAGCGTTTGGACCATGGGATGGACCTGGTCAGCCAATATTGACAGATAGACCTGGGCGTTAACCCTACCATGCAGTACTACAGCTGGGCCAAGAGTATTCCACGATATTGCTGCCTAAACCATCACAGATCCGCCTCCATGCTTAACGGTTGGAGTCAGGCAGTCGGGGTCATAAGCATCTTTAGGCTGTCTCCAGACGTAAACTCGACCGGAACATGGAAATAGCGTAAAGGAGGATTCGTCGGAGTAGACTACATTCTTCCACCGGTCCATTGACCAATTCTTATGGTCATTACACCATTTTCTGCGCCGCTCAATGTTGATGTGCGAAAGGAAGGGTTTGGCAATTGCAGCCCTCCCATGGTATCCAGCTCCATGGAGCTCGCGACGTACAGTTCTGGTCGATACCGGGCTTGCAAGATGCTGGTTAAGCTCTGCAGTCACTTTTGGAGCTGTGGTCTTATGGTTCTTTGCCACAATGCGCTTAGCACCCGGCGGTCTCGATCACACAGCTTCTTCTTGCGTCCACTATTGCATTTGTCGGTGCTTGTCTTTCCATGGTTTTGGTATGCAGACATGACCATAGAGACAGTTCCTCTGGATACATTGAACATCTGAGCGGTTTTCGTCACCGATGCACCAGCCATCCGCGCTCCAACAATTTGCCCTCTTTGGAAGTCTGACAGGTCTTTCATATGCTAATCATAATTCACTCAGATCTGTAAAAACAAACGTGAGGTTATAAACATGACGTATACATTCTCTGTTACGCATTTAAATAGGTTTGCCAGTCATTTCACCATTTACTTTGTGTCTGAGCAGTCCGTAAAGATAACCGGTGAAATCGGCGAGTGTTCATATTATTTTGTCTAACCCCTGTATATATATATTTTTTTTAAAGTTCGGGAAGAACCGATTCGCCTCTATTTAAAAGGGCATATCTCGGCGGAAAAACAAAGAAAAGGTGAGAGGAAAGACAGAGGAAAAAGAAAGGGTGGAGGGGACAGTCGAAGTGGAAAAAGACCAAAGGATGACCAAAGGATATATATATATATATATACACACACTTTCAACATGCGTAATACAGTACACATGCAAATATTAATTCATTCTTTAACATGTAAATACATGTACAGTATGGTCTGTATTTGAAAATCTGAATATGTAGTCGAATGAAATTGTATTACTGTCAATATGGACTCGACTCGACTGTGTTTGTAGGGTACTAATCATTAATATCCAGAACTTCTTTTTGACTGACGTCCTCTAAATAGTTCTCTTGCATCTCATAACTAAAGTTTTCATTGTTTCTGCCAAAATGAAGGACTTTGCATTTCTGAACATTGAATTCCATCTGCGTGCCTCTTACTAGCTCAGGCAACTATTTATCAAGATCTTTCCACAGTGAGAATTTTCTGCTTCTTTAACTGAGGCAACAACTTTTGTATTAGCTTGAAATTTAAATATTTTTCTACCCACTCTCTCTCTAAATCATTTACCTATACAATAAGAGGTAACTGACTTAAAACTGATCCTTGTGGTGCCCTACTTTTCACTTTCTGCCACCCTGACTCATGACCAATTAAAATTACTCTCTGCTCTCTTCCTTGTAACCATTCCAGTTAATGATCCTCACGACTCTTTAATTTACTATAATTACCTTATATATATATATATATATATATTAGGGTGTCACTAGGTAATAGGGGGAAAATTAAACGATGGATATTTTCCTATGACACCCCCTAAAATTGTTCCATTTGGTGTAAAACATACGGAAGAGAAATTTGGTCCTGATTGGTCATCATTTAAAGGTCGCCCTCGTCACTGAAAACAAGACCCATTTGTTGACGTCAACAAGCTGTTCAGTGTTCACAGCTTGGGCCGAACCAGATAATAAAAAACAAGGCAATTTGGTGAAATAACGAAAGTAAGACACTTAAAAACGCAAAGAATACACACAGTTTATTATATAATCAAAATAGAAGACATAATTTGGCGAATAATGGTACAAAATGGAGAAGCAACAAAAGCAAAACTTTGAGAAATAAAATACATATACAGTAGCAGAATAATTGGTGCTCATACGCTGATCAGTGATTATTTCTTTCGCATCCTCACTAATGCTGATTTGTTCGGAGCTGGGTGTTGCTTTCTGTGGTCAGTGACAACTTGAACGAGGAACTGGAGCTGTTCTTCTTCACTGTCAACTTTCCGTTCAGCTCCTTCACCAGAGCCACGGCCCGTTCTGCTCTGTCGTTCACCACTGCAAGTTTGGAGACCACATCCCGAGCTTGCACGTATTCAGAGTTTGACGTCCATGAACTGGGATGGTGGAGCAGAAAGCAATCTGGCAACTGAAGTTTTGAGAAGAATCCTCGGGTGTTCTTTGTGATCAGTTGCTCCAGTCCTTTGCTGTCACTGAGGAACATAGTATCAAGAACCAAAGGTCGTTTTGGCGACATGTGAGGGGGCTTCTTTATCTAACGCTGCAACCTTGCTGTACTTCACTTCCATCGATATCCTCTCATCAAAGAACGCCAGACCCACTGCCTCCTCCAAATGGTACCACAAAGTGCGCAGACAGCTTCTTGGTGGTACGATCAGAGATCTTGTGCGGGTATCGAAGGAGCGTCCTCATCAATTCCCAATCATTCAGCGGAGCTTCGATGGACAGATGAGCTGTTGCCCACGCTTTCATGTAAACTAGAACAGAAAAGAGGCAGATATCTCGAATTCCGCGTTCCTCAGTGTTCGTCAGTTTAAACTGTCTTCGGAAGAGCCAGATCTTGATGGCATAGAGCCCCTTAGCCATCCATCTTGCCTGGTGCATAGCACCAGGGGCGCGGAAGTTTAGTCCCTTGTATGGAACTCCTCCAAGAAAGATGATGGAAAGATCAAGGAATTCCTGATAGTCATCACGAACTTGAAGTGCTTGTGATTTTGCAAACTCAATGAGCTCCGTTCTATGCTTAAAAATAGCTGCTTTGGTGAACGCATCTGTGTCCGCAGTTTGGAACTGTTGCTGGTCAATGCGGGTCCAATAATCATGGAAGCGCTTGAAAAGCAGAATTTCTGGACCGGTAGATACTGAATCTAGCGATGCTGCGAATGCCGCCTGTAGCACCAACTCCAGTACATGGTGTCTGCACGCGCAGTGTAATAGGTCACGTCCAACTTTTTCTTCCAGAAGAACACAAGTTCCTCCACGGTGGCCTGTGTTTGTCGCGGTTGTGTCGAAACACACAGATTTGACATGATCGGTCACTCCCCATTCATTCAGGCAATCTATGATGGCATTGTTTGTGCCAGCGCGGTTCCTGACAGAAGTTTTGGCACCCCGAGGAGCTGCTCTGTCCCGGAGCCAGATACAAGAATAGGTAAGCGGTCAACATATTCTCGTGACGTCAGATCTTGCATGAGTTTTCCGTCCCAGTGAACAGTCAATGGACTATTGCCTTGGAACTCGCTCTTCAGTTGGCAAGCCTTAAGGGTACGGAATTTTTCACGCTGACGATGAATGGATCCACGATTGATGTTGTAGTCGCTAGCATCATGCCCTAAGCTGGAAGCTGCCTCAAACAGCAGATATGTGGCCTTTCTTGACGAGAATTGCGTGCGATCAAGCGCTGCCGCCAATTCCGATGTCATGATGTTCTTCGTTGCTCTTTGTTTAGACGCTAACGAACCACCACATGCTCCTTTTTCTTCACTATCATCTGAGCTGGAGGATGAGGACTCCAAAACCGCTTTGTTGGATACTGCCTCCATTTCAGCTGCTGATCGCTTTCTTCGTTTCTCCTCTTCCTCCCGACGTTGAGTACAATCTTTGACTTGGCGCTGATGGGTCATGTCCAAACCTGCCATTGAACCTGGACATCCTTTCTGGCGCTGCTGCTGAAGGAACTCCCAATCCTCTGGGTACTTGACCAATTTCTCACAATCAGCGTGGGCGATGTCAGAGAGATGATCGAGGCGTTCAATGAATTCTTTTTCTTTCGTCTTGTGTGAATCGCTCGTCCTTGAGGCATGTTTTTTGAGTCCTTTCCACTCCTCGAAGACTTTATCCAGTTTGCTGACGCAGTGTGTCTCGAGTCTGGTTGGAATGTGAGCTTTCTCCCCGAAGGACATCACTGCTCGAAGTGACTTCCTCAACGCGTCACGTATTGCCATTTTCTTTTCATGGTGAAGGTAAAGGAAGTAACCGAATGCTTGCCTGTAGGAAGGAAGCTTGCATCCTTTCACATCATCAACCGCTGCCCCTAATAGGTATATACACTTCCGGGTTTCCATCACCAGAAATCACGTAGTTTGAAATGAGAAACGGTGAATCGTTAAGTATTGTTCACTTTATTTCTCAGATATTCAGACACACACAGATACACACACACACACATATATAGAGATATATAAATATCTAATGAACGATTATGGAGACGCCGCGCAAGCATTAAACTTTGGAAGGTGGGGGCGACCTTTTATAGTTATTCAAATAAAAAGATTTTTCAGTCACCATGTTTTTTTTACCAATGGAATAGATTCGCGGGGTGTCAGCATGAAAATTTCAAACTTTGCATTTAAGTGACACCCTAATATATATATATATATATATATATACACACACACACATCGACTCTGTGTGCAAAAATTTATGCTCGTGTGAATTTAAGAAGGTTTAAAATGAATTAAATATAACCCTATACTTACTTTTGAATAAAATAATGTGGGAGTAAATAAATGCACATATTTTACTTAAGGTATTATTATAGTATTACACCCGTCTAACGTCCAGCAATTATTATATGTTCATTAAGTAGATTTTTTAAATTTTAAGACACTTTCCTTCTATAGCGTTTCCGTCGCAAATGCTTCGTTTTCGAGATATAAACATTTTTTTGGTGTGTATCTAGTGTGTGTTCGTACGTTCGTTTGTGTGTTCGTTACATGTCTGCCCAATCACTGCGCTCCATCCATTTCGAATTTAAATTACTTTCGTACCGGAATGGAACACTCATTCCACTCATTCAGAAGTACATTAGGCCTGGCTCTGTGATTTATAATGATTCCTGGGCTGCCTACAAGACTATAAGTGATTTAGGTTAGGATAGGTTAGGTTAGGTTAGGTTAGGTCAATTTTGAAGGTGAAATTTGTTTTTCCTATGGTTTTTGATGTGTTTTAAACGAATCTGACCTTCAAAACCGTCGGAAATGACTCGTTTTCGATTGCCGGCTGGGGGGGGGGGGTATCTCAAAAACGAGTCATTTCCGACGGTTTTGAAGGTCAGATTCGTTCAAAGCACATCAAAAACCATAGGAAAAACATAAATTTCACCTCCAAAGGGAGACGGGTGTAATACTATAAATTTACCTTACTTAACTGCACTGATTATGATGACATAGATAGAGTATTTAAGCACAGTTGCGAACATATTTACCAAATGAAATGTAATGAGCATAACTCCAATACGTGGCTGTCCAAATGAAAATCTTTAGTTAGTAGAATCATGCTTTATATCAACGTAGGACCAAGCCAATTAAGCGAGAAAATCATCCATCCAACCAACTTTCGATAGTAATTTAATGGCAATTTGCTCGCAAAGGTTGGACTGCAGTTAGCCTGTTAGGTGCTTTACCTGGGCGCTACATTATACAAAGATCAGGCTTTCTGAGTTTTTATGTTACAATTTCAAGTTTAAACTTAAAGCTAATTTGTGTTTTCTTTCATCTTTGAGTTGTTACTTTTGGAGATAATGAAAACTGAAATGACTGGAAATAACGCAATTAGATATTAGTGCGCTGGTGATAGGTTTGGGCTTATTCAGATCAAACCTAGGCCCCCGTTTGCCTGAAAAAGAATAAGTAAAATAAACTACTTGGTTCAGTTTTGCTGATTAGGTTAACGGCCAGCGTGAGAAATTTGGCAGAAGCGAAGCGGAAATTCCTAGAGAAGTGGAGAGATTACAAAATATCCAGTAAGTCACTTTAAATCCTAAGGAAAATTGGAGGAAAGTGAGGCAAATACCATGTTGAGCAGTACTGAACATTAATCCATAAAGTGACTCCACTAGAACTAAGAGGATTTAACTTTAAAATGACTTGGTAGGCCCTAGATTTTGTAAATTTCTACCAAACTTCTTATTTAGGCTTGAATGTCAGTTTGTCCCAAAAAGTAACTTCTTAGCAGTCCACATTTTTTTTGACTAACAACAACTCGTCCCCACCATGGGACCCAAATTGGAAGTTTGGTAGATATTTACCAGATCTGATGCATTACCTGTCATTACATTACATTTCATTTGGGAAATATGAGGCTACTGAAATGTTGGGCTTAGATCTGGTGATGTAATGATGGGGTTGTTTAAGGTTGTATGATAGAGAGGACCTATAGTTTTATTTGGGATCTAAACTATGAGTTGCTACATTATCTAGATATAGAGGATAGTCTCCCATCCAACTACTATCTGGCCCAATATTGCTTAACTTTGCTAATTAATGGGAAGTGGTGTTATTATTGTAGCTATGACATACTCCTCACTTTTGATAAATGCTACTATTGTTATTGTTGGGTAATGGTATTTGCATTGCTTTTCCTATCTTTTATAGGATTTGGAGTCACCATTATGGCGTCCAACCCCCCACCACCATTAAACTACCAATAATTTGGATTCTTGTAAATGGGCAGGGCTTTTGCGTCAAAAATGAAGGTCAAATTCAATTGAAGCAGCATGAAATATACCAGAAAAACCTATTTTTGTTACTAGTTTCAATGGATATTTTATTGAATCTTTATCCAAAAAATTTAAAGAACAATAAAAAAATATTCATTCTATGGTATATACCAGGGGTGGGCAACCCTTGGCACGCCAACGACTTTTTTCCGGCACATGATTCCCCGGGCTCACCTTAAAAAAAAATTAAATAAATAAATATCCAAATTCTTCGCTGAATTTTATATTTTAACTTAATGTTTTCTGCTAAAAAATGGTAAAGATTAACTTTTGCATCAAAGATTTGACGATTTTGGCACGCTCACTTAAGAAGGTTGCCCACCCCTGGTATATACTATTGCAGTTACGTACCTGATAAGTTTTTGTTTAAATTACATGGCTACTGTGTGGCCCATGGTTAACTCAATACCCAGTTAGTTGAACTGTATACTCTTGACAGTTGGTTAGGTTAAGTTAACATGCACATACAAATTGAAAAAAAAGTGTAGTGAAGTATCCTCATCCTATTCTCTGAATTCATGCAGGTTGGTGCCTTGGTGGATCACAGTACAGTGCTCTCACAATCTTCCACCACCCAATATCGTGCCAACCCTGGTTATTGCCATATTTTACCAAAGCCGCAATTTGCCACCATCTTAAATTATCCTGATGCATTGCCACCCTACTGTCTGCCAATTGCTATCTTACCAACCTAATTCATTCCCAAAAGATCATTTGAGGATATGAAATAAAAATGCTGATTGTAGGTATTGTCTGACATGATGTAGATTATATATTTGTGAAGGCTTAGTTTGTTTATGATGATACCACTGTTCAAGTATTTTGTGTTGGCTGATTTGGTGAATGTGAAAATGGGTGGAGCTTAGGGTATTGCAGAAGGGTTTTTTTTAAAATCTGCTAGTAAAATGTATGCCATTACAAGGAAAGGATTTTGATAAAATTCCTATTATAAAAATATAAGTGTGGGGTCATTCCATGTCAACTCAGCCACAAAATGGCACTTTTTGCACTCACCCCTTTCAGTTTTGCTCATACTTGGCACAATAGCAGATATACATGCCAAACTTAAATTCCCAAATTATTAGAACTGACTGACCTTTGGTTACTGAGATACAAGGTCACAAAGTTGTGACATTTTGACTTTTTTTGCGTTAAATGACTATTTTCAAAATGGTGTAACTAAAAAACTATTAAAGCTAGAGCATTGATTTTGGTCTCATTTTAAAGCTCTTTAGTAGCCCCTTGTTTATTGTCTCTTGTTAAATATATCTACTATGAAAAATAAAAAAAATCCCTTCAAAAGTTGACCTTTGACCTTGAATAAAAAAAAAAATACCTTCTCCTAAAAAATTCAATTTTTTTACATTAATACCTTGAATCATGTACAACAAAATCCCAAGAAGCTGTAAGTGGCTGATAACTAGTTCAATGTATAAAAAATAAATGAAGTTGGCATCATTCTTCAATTTTAGATTTTTTTTGTCAGTTCATTATTTAAAAGTTCTGTTCTGATATAGTGTCAGTGAAGACTTAGTTCAACTTAACATTATTAGTTCAAAAACCTTTTTGTGACCTGTGCCAAAAGAAGTCTTTTAAAAGACAACCAGGGTTAAACCCCTCGACAGCCCCAAATCTACTGGAGTAGCGCTGATCCAAAGGCCCAACTAGTATATAAGTACTGTCAACTTTACAGAGTTGACTCCTGACTTCAAGTTAGTTAATTTATTTTTACTAAATACATGTATA
Organism: Bathynomus jamesi; assembly: GCA_023014485.1. Taxonomy (NCBI): domain Eukaryota; kingdom Metazoa; phylum Arthropoda; class Malacostraca; order Isopoda; family Cirolanidae; genus Bathynomus; species Bathynomus jamesi. Next base: position 199,230 of record JAJOZX010000464.1, on the reverse strand, counting down.
AAAGTTTATTTAATAATTCATTAATTGTTCATTGTTTTCTTTTCAGGATTTTCTTTGTGCTTTTGTGATTTCAGAGTACAAACATGGAACATTTAAAACTGAAACAGAAGTGTGCTGATCCTTTGCTGCGTTACAAAGGTCAGTGTTGAAAGAAGAGTGAGAATTGTACCACAGGAACTTGTAAATAAGTTTCCCGACCTGCACTTAACACTACATTACAGACTTTGTAAGCAGTGTAGAGAACATCTTGAGTCCTTGCCTGAGAAAGGAATAGGCACTTTGAATTCAGACATAAATGATGATGATTCTTGTAGTAGTGAACCACCTGAAGATCTTGAGAAAATTGAAAATGTTGATAATAGTGATGCATCAACTTCAGAGCAAAACCATGAGATGTGTACTTTGAATGCTTCTTTTGTTTCAATTGGTGAATCACCCATAAAAAAGAGAAAGCTTGTAGAGCAAAAGTCATATGGAGCTAAAAAACTAAGCAAGGTGACAGAGACAGTTAAGAAGAGAATGGAAACAGTTGCAGGAAGAGAGATTTCTGACTCACAATTTAAGGAGCCATCTGGAGATGTAGACTGTTTAGAAATAATAAATCAACTCAAGGAAAAATTCAAAAATGAAAATACTAAAAGAAGTGATAAAATAAAAATCCTCACTGTATTGCCCAAAAGTTGGAGCATTAGGAAAATTGCTTCAGAATTTAACACAACAAGGCATACAGCATCTATTGCTAAAAAAATAGTTGAAGAAAAAGGTGTCCTTTCAGAACCAAATCCAAAGGGTGGGAAAAGAATTAAACAGGATACTGTTGACGCTATTAAAGCATTTTATCTTTCAGAAGACATCAGTAGAACAATGCCAGGAAAGAAAGACTATTGTAGTATCATTGACAATGAAAGAGGAAGGATACATTTGCAAAAGCATCTTTTACTTTGCAATTTAAAAGAAGCCTATCATATTTTCAAAGAAAGAAATCCTTTGGTTAAGGTGGGATTCAGTAAATTTGCAGAAATGCGTCCAAAGCAGTGTGTTATTGCTGGAGCAACAGGAACTCACTCAGTATGTGTCTGTACAATTCATCAGAATGCCAAACTTATGTTTGTAGGAGCTGAATTAGAAAAACTAACTGCAAATGATGACACACCTATTAAGAATGTACGTCATTGTGTTGCCTTTATGGAATGCAATCCTGCCTCACAGAAATGCTGCCTCAGACAATGTGAACAATGTGGAGATCCATCAGATTTAAAAAACAGACTACTGGACATATTTACAAACAACTTCATTGATATCATAATTTTAAAAAGTGGACCAATACAGATCGGTCAAATCTTGAATCAGTAGAACTGAATACAGATGAATATATTGACCAATTCTGTAACCAACTGAAAGAATACCAGATACATGACTTCAAGACAAAGATGCAAGCAACTTATTACCATGAAACAAAAATGTCTTTGAAAGATGGTGAGGTCCTTGCTGTGTATGATTTTGCTGAAAATTATTCCTTTATTTTCAAGATGAGGTTCAGAGCTTTCACTGGAACAATGAGATGGCTACTCTACATCCATTTGTTATTTACTATAAAAAGGAAGATGAGATTGCTCACCTTAGCTTTGTTATTATTTCAGAGTGTAACATCCATAACACAGTTGCTGTACATTTGTTTCAAAAGCATCTGATAAAATTCCTAAAAGATAATATCTCATCCATCGGTTCCATCCACAAAATAATTTACTTTTCAGATGGGTGTGCAGGACAGTATAAGAACTGCAAAAACTTTTTGAATCTTTGCCATCACAGAGATGATTTTGGAATTGAGGCAGAATGGAATTTTTTTGCAACAAGTCATGGAAAGGGACCCTGTGATGGTGTTGGAGGCACAGTTAAGAGATTAGCTGCAAAAGCTAGTCTACAACGACCTTATGATGAACAGATCCTTACTGCAGAACAGTTATATACATTTGCAAGTGAAAATATTGTAAATATAAATGTCATTTTTCAACCAATAAAGAGCATGAAGAGGAAAGCCAACTTCTCCAAGAAAGACACTCAACTGCAAGGACTATTGCTGGTACACAGAAATTACACCATTTACAGCCAGTTTCATTGACTTCTCTTAAGGTTAAACATTATTCATTATCAGGTTATTCAAATATTGAGAAAGTTACTGAAAAGGAAGAAGTTGTGACTGAGGAGAAAATACATGGTTTTGTTACTGCTGCATATGATGGCCATTGGTGGGTGGCATATGTGCTGGAAAAGATACCAGAGAATAGAGAAGTAAAAGTCACATTCCTTCATCCTCATGGCTAGTGATGTGAGTCGTTTTTTATTGTCGTTTTTTTGTTTTTTTTGTCGTTTTTTTTGTTTAAAACGAAGGTAGTCTGTTTTTTGTTTTTTTGTTTTTTATTGTTTAAACTTATTCCATATTTTTCTTCCTTTAATCTAATAAGTATATTAGTATTACCTATAATTTACTATACTACCATGCTTATACGGTTATACCTAGTATATATACTATATAGTCATCTTTTAGAAAAATTGAATCACGCAAAAAGTATATAATAGAAAGGAAAAACAAACCCTCATTTTTTATATGTACGGTAATATATTTTTTAACTAGAACATAAAACATTCTTCCTCGTTTCAAACAATATACATAATTGTGATTGGCAAGAGTACCAGTATATATATTCCAGATAGAAAAGGAAAATATTCACCTTTTTTTGAACCTTTTTGTTAACCTAATGTTGTTTTAACCTTCATTTCCATGGAAGAATCATCACTAGATTGGGTAGAGCATATATGCTAGTTTCAATATCACAGGTACTGGTATAATATACAAAAAAAAAATACATAATACTGGTATAAAACAATATATATAATTGTGATTGGCAAGAATACCAGTGTGTGTATATATATATTCCAAATAGAAAAATAAAAAAAATAAAAATATTCATCTCTTTCTTTAACCTTTGTGTTAACCTAATGCTGTTTAACTTTCATTATCTGATTCTATTTCCATTGAAGAATCATTATCACTAGATTGATTAGAGCATATAGTTTCAATATCACAGGTACTGGTACTTATTGCAGATTTGGATGTTGACGAAGCCATGTAACACCATGTTTTACTTCACTTTCTTGGAATTTTGCATTTTGGGATATAAATACAAGCTTTGCTGCTCTGTCTGTGCTTAATCAGTTTCTTTTGGCTGTATGGATATTACTGTATGTGCTAAATGATCTCGGAGGTAATGAAAGGGCGAATAGAGGTGTATGAGTTTGTGTAGGTATATATGTGAGTATGCTGCGTATGTATCTGGAATTCTGGATGTATGTGTATGTATGGGGTATATAATAGATAAATATGTGTATATAAGTATTTATGTATATATTGGTATATGTATATGGGTGTATGTGTATGTATATATATGGATGGTCTCGGGGGGGGAAAATATGTCATCGCGGGTCTAAGGATAGTTAAGTGGGAGATTCAAAATCCGAGGCATGGATGGGAGAGTCCTGGAAAGGTTGGACAATGGGCAGTCAGCTCCCAGCCAGTGTTCTCGCAAGTTTAACGGATCTCAAGATACAAGACTTTCAGTGCAAGAAAGAGGCCAGTTTTTTCTGTAAATAGGCTGAAAAGGGCATTCTATACTGGTACCATATGGCCTATTTTATTATTTATTTATTTATTTTTATAATATATATCATTGCAAAAGTATACCTTATAATTAAATTGGCAATACTATATTAATTATTAAAAAAACAAAAAAACAAAAAAACAATAAAAAACAAAAAAAAACGACAAAAAAAAACAACATGGACATAAAAAAAACGTTTTTTTAACATCACTACTCATGGCCCAAACCCATCATTTGTGTATCCTGGTCAACCAGATGAATTAATCTACCATATTCAGATATTCTAACACAAGTTGAGGCATCTACTACTAATGGACGAACATATAGGATTTGCAAAGAAGTTACTTTGAAGGCATCCAAAGCTTTGGCAGATCTACAGCACAGAAAGGTAAGAATTCAAAATTAAAATGGTCATGTAACTATATATACACTGCATACATTTTAAGTTGTGATAAATGGAAATCAATGAGCACTATACCTATACATATTGTATGTACATTTTAATATGTTACTTGTATTTGTTAATTAGGTAGCTATCTAGGTATACATTAAAAATTGTTTTCTCTTCTAGAAATCACAATAAATTGGGTGGCCCACAAGAATCTTGTCAACTACTGAAAACCATCATATACATGCACAACATACAGGTGAGGTGGGTAAAGAACAAATATTTAAAAATAAGCATTTGCTTGTTTGTAGAAGGCTGCAGATAGTATGTAGATATGGGTTGTATTTGTAAGAGATTGAGCTGACCTTAGACAAAAATGGTTACTGACATACAAGGTCACAAAGTCATGACTTTTTGACAATTTTTGTATAAAATGACTTTTTTCAAAATGTTGCTTGAATTCATTATTTTTTATACATTGAACTAGTTATCAGCCACTTACAGCTTCTTGGGATTTTGTTGTACATGACTCAAGGTATTAATGTAAAAAAATTGAATTTTTTAGAAGGTATTTTTTTTTATTCAAGGTCAAAGGTCAACTTTTGAAGGTTTTTTTTTATTTTTCACAGTAGAGAGATTTAACGAGAGAGAATAAACAAGGAGCTACTAAAGAGCTTTAAAATGAGACCAAAATCAATGCTCTAGCTTTAATAGTTTTTTAGTTACACCGTTTTGAAAATAGTCATTTAACGCAAAAAAGGTCAAAATGTCACAACTTTGTGACCTTGTATCTCAGTAACCAAAGGTCAGTCAGCTCTAATAATTTGGGAATTTAAGTTTGGCATGTATATCTGCTATTGTGCCAAGTATGAGCAAAATTGAGCTGCAAAATTAGTATTTCTTTTCAAAACTTTCAATCAGCATTAGGGCTCAAGAGCTATACTGTACTTCTCATTTGTAATTTAGAAATACAGTGAACCCTTGCTAATCCCCAAACAGTTAATCCGAATGTCGCTTAATCTGAAGGGTATGTGGGCAGCTGGTGACTCACAGTTTTGGTGCTTTATGCAATAAGTATTGGTTTGATCTTTGATATACTAAAAATTTGTGTTAATTAATTAATTACAGTATACATAAATATTACAGTGCATATTACTGTATTTCACTGCCCCTCACTGCTGCCTCCACACTACATTCAGGAGTCCTTTGGATTTAAAGGTTAAGCACTTATTTAAATAATAAACTATTATTGTATTTTTAATTCTATTAATCAACTTTATTATTGTTATACAGGTTTATTTTAATGCATTATTTCTTATTACATGGGTTTAGTTTGGTTTATTTACATGTTAGACCATGTTCTATTTTTCCCCCTGATAATCCATAATTTGCACTAATCTGAATGACCCTTCCCCCCCAATTAATTTGGACTAGCGAGGGTTCACTGTATATATATTTTTTATTTAAGTTTTAACTCCATAATTCTTTGCTTTGGGTCAGTAAATTAAACTATCATGACCAGATGACTTTAAAATGTGTTCTAGAAATGAAATATTTGTTTTATATCAAATCGTTAGAATAAAAATAAAAATTAATTATTGATGCTTTATAGAAATAATATGTTCTACAAATGTTTATTCACTTTAGGCCAGTGGCTATTATGATTTTAATTAATGCTTAAAAAAAAGGTTAACACGGATATCTTAATTTGTCACAATAATCAATAGAGCTATAAGTAAATTCTATAACCTTATTTTATTGAAAAATAAATAGTAAAGTTCATTACCATTCTTTGTATTACCTATACTGTAGTGATTAATTAGTAGTTTTCACGTCTTATAATTTTTAAAATTTTTATTCATATAGCTACTGATTTAAATCAGATTTTTTTAAAAAAATCATTTGATTTAAATCAACCAACCCTGGTTCTTTTGCACTACCTTTCCTGAAAATAGGAATAGTATTTGCTCTCTTTCAATCAACAGCTGTTTGTGTGTTTAAAAAACATAAACAAAATTAAGATTTTCAGCTGAACTGCCCTTCCCTTCCCTTTGAGTATCCTAGCCTAAATATTATCAGGACCCATTGATTCACTTGGTTTCATATTTCTAATAGGCATTAATATGTCTAATATCCTGATAAGAATGCTAGTTAGGCCTTCTCCATAAAGCTACAGAGAGAAATTCAAAATTGTCTAACTTCTCCATTGTAAAGAGTGGACTATAATTAGAATTAAGTAAATGAACACCATCAAGAAAAATTTAATTCATTTGTAAAGCTTGAGATTACTCTGCCTATTTCTTACAAGAAGTTCAGGTTCCTTCCCTCATACATTTGCACACTCATCAAACTCAGATTATAGCTATCCATTTCATCAGTATTTTAGCAAAATTTCAAGAGAACTAGATTTTGTAACATTTTTAGTAGTATGGTACAGTAGTTATTTAAATTTTACTGCAAGCAGAACTGTATTCTTTAGCTACCCAGTCATTTATTTCCTATTAAGTGCAATGAAAATGTTTTTTATTGATGGGTACTACTTATATCCTTAAAATCATATACAAAGTTGTGGTGTTATACATTATACTATAACACACACACACACACTACATTCAAACTTAAGCAGATTACATTTTCTTTAATGTTTTCAAAAGTTTTTCCTTGATTTCAATGAAACTTGTAGCAAATAATCACTATATATAGCAGCATTGATGGTATTCATTTCGATAAAATATTTTGATAATTAAAATTAACTCATTTTATTGAAAAATATGTAAAATATTGTTCCGAATTATTAAGCAAGTATTCTATTTACGGATCTAAATGGTGAAAATGGGTAAGAAAAGAAAAAGTCAAGTTACTCGCTGAAAATCTAAAATCAATTGAAATTGCGAAGCAGTTTGGCAGAGCTTATTGAGCTGTAAACAAGTTTGTAGCAGAGGGTACCAAACTGAGGCAGCCAAGTGATAAAGGAGCTATAAGAAAAGTGACAAGGCGGCAGATATCTGTAATCAAGCGCAAACTGCAAAGCATCCCTTGTCCTTAAGTAAAGAGGTTTTTGAGCAGGCTGGCATACATAATGTACCAAGAACATCTCAATGTGGAATCCTCCAAACAATTGGCAAGACATGTAAACCTACAATTCAGTCACCATTAACACCCAGGTACAAGAAGCAGCGTGTTGAATGGGTGCATCAGTACGTGAAAATGGATTTTAATACTGTATTGTTCACTGATGAATGAAAAGCAGAAATGGACATGTTATGTGCCTTGAAAAGTGGATGCTCAATTCTGCCAGTTGAGGTTTAAGTTTTGTTTTTTGGCTAAAAATATAATAGTTACCCCTTTTTCTTTGATGTATTCAATCTAACATGAAGGCAGTGAGTCTTTTGCTTATATTGAGGTTCTAAATGTAGCTAGGCTAGGCTGCTTTAAACCCTAGATCCTGTCCCAAAGCTGGATCCTATCTACTTTGCAGATAGCTGGTGAGGGAAGCTATATTTTTGGAAACTCTCTGCGAGTGACCCATTGCCCATGTTGGGCTAGCATCATGAAAAAGAAAAAACTATAGTATTTGTCATTCACCATTACTTATTTGGACTATAGTGGATTTAATTTTCCTAGAAGAGTTCCTTGTTCCATGCACAGTCTGTGTGTATCATAAAAAAACCTCAAGGAACCATTCTGAGTTCATTCCTATATACAGTAGACTCGCAACTTATGTGGTTTCAACTATATGCGGGTTATAATTTTACAATTTTGGTGCTTTAAGGCAGTGTACACACGTCTCACCTTCGTCCGCATTCGCAATGCCATGGAGGATGGCAGTAACAAGTGTGTTATGGCATGATGGAAGGAATTCAACATTGCCAATTGCATCACTTTTGTGTTATAGGTATGTTATACGTATAACAGAGTTACAATATACAGTGGAACCTCGACTTACGAATGCCTCTATTTACGACCAAATCAACATACGAACATACGCCCGGCGCTTCGATTGCCTCTGAGAGACTACTGGAAAAACCATTTTAATATCCTCCACTGCATTAACATGATTGATAAAGCCTGGAACGAAGTCAGTTACCGGACCTTGAACTCAGCCTGGAGGAAACTCTGGCCAGATTGTGTACAAGAAAGAGATTTTCAGGGCTTTGAGGCTGTGACATCGGTTAAATTAGTTGATGATATTGTGTCCATGGGCAAGAGCATGGGCTTGCAGGTCGACGGTGATGATGTGGAGGAGCTAGTGCTGGACCACAGTGAAGAGCTCACCACAGAAGAGCTTGTGGAACTTCAGAGTGAGCAGCGGATGGCATTGGTGGAGGAGCAGTCGTCAGAGGAAGAGGGAGCTAGGGAGGAAGTTACGAGTGCTATGATTAAAGACATCTGCGCTAAGTGGAGTGAAGTGCAAGGTTTTATTGAAAAGCATCACCCTAACAAAGTTGTGGCAAACAGGGTAGTAAACATTCTGAATGACAATGCAATGTCCCACTTCAGAAAGATTCTTCAACGAAGGAAGAAACAAATCTCTCTGGATAGATTTTTAGTGCAGCGAACCAGCGAACCAGATGGCAAGAGACAGAAAAGAGACAAAACCCCTGAAGGAGAGGTGCCCAGTGTTCTTATGGAAGGGGACAGCTTATTAAATTTAGTATAATTTTTTTCTCTTATATTTTCTCTTTATAAACTCTTACAAAGCATTAAAAGTACAATTATCTGGGGCGCTGGAACGGATTAATTAAATTTACATTAATTTCAATGGAAAAAATGGATTTGATTTACGACCAATTCGAGGTGCGAACAGGGTCTCGGAACGAATTAAATTCTTAAGTCGAGGTTCCACTGTATAGTGATTTAAGGGTGATTTAGCAGATTTTTTTTGGTTTCTGACTTTACGCAGTTTTTGGCCTTATGCAGGGTCCCAGGAACGTAATCCCTGCATAAGTTGCGAGTATATATATATATATCTATCTATCTATCTATCTATCTATCTATCTATCTATGTTATATATCTATCTATATATATATCACACACACACACACACACTCTTAATCTTGAACAATTAGTACTGTACCATGTCCTACACCACTTGTATATGAAAGAGTAATTTAGTGAGATGGTAGATATAATAAATGAACAGGAAGCAAAAGTGACTGTGCATTTGGTATTGGTGGCATATATAGAAGTGTATACCGTGGAGTGGAGGAGTTCAAATCAAAGTAAGTTAAATAGAGCAGTATAAAAGCTGAAGAAAGGAGTCAGTAAGGGTTAAAATGGTGATTAGAGTGGCCCTGGGAGATCTGCCAAAAAAGTGTGTGAAATTGGGGGTGTGTTTGAAGTAATTGCGCCTCTGTTTAAAAATAAAGTGAAAGAAATAAATGTAAAATTTATAGTGCTTATAGTAGTCTTTAAAGGTAAAATGGATTAACAAAGCAGTTGTAGGAAAGGCAATTTAAGATGTTGAATTGAATAACCTTCATTGATAAAATGAATTAAATTTCACAATTTTTTTTTGTAATTAATAATTTTATCACTTGTAAAATTGGAATATTTATTTAGTTTAATTTGGCCTTTAAGCTTTAGGCCTTACGTGGCTCAATTAAAAATAAGTTCTTATTAATGTACAGTATATATATCATGAATAAGAATTATTAATTTGAGTATGGTACATATTAATCTTATTGTCATAGATATAAAACAAATACAAAGTTATTATTGAAGGTATGGTACCAATACTCAACAGAGAAATCAGTATTAGATACGAGGGATGAACAATAAGTTATAGTAACGTACATTTAATCTTAGATTAGACGCAAGGAATGAATAAGTAATAGTATTTTAATTTAAGCGTACTTTATATTTAATCCTAGATTTTTATTAGTATTCCATTATCAATCAAGATTTCAACTTTTTAAGCAGATTACATTCCTAATGAAAATAAATTTAAATCATTCCATAGTTTGTCCAATGAAAATGGGTAATTTTTAAGATGAAAATCTAAATTGAGGAATAATGCGCTTTGATCTATTTGTGGTCTGATATGAATGGATTTTTTGCTGAATTCTAAAATATTTATTTACTCGTAAGTTAATGATTTTGTTCTTACTCGTAAATAAAAACAAAATGTGCGTGTTTGATTAAATCTTTGAGCTTTAGTAAGTTTAGCTCTTTAAATAATGTGCTGGAATGATCATGGAAATCCACATCAGATAATAACCTTATTGCTCATTTTTGGATGACAGAACTACTTTTTAAAGCAATGTTGGTGAACTTTGCCTATGTGTTATATAGGCAAAGGAAAAACAAGATACAGAGTTAATAAAACCTGTTTAGGGACTATGTGACTAAATGTAAACATTATAATGATGCTCCTTAAGATTTTTTTTTAAGATAAATTTGCATCATCACTCCATTGCAAATTCTTTTCTAGCATTACACCAAGACATATTATTACAATACACTTCTTTACAGTGATTTTGTCAAGATGTACATTTTGTTTATTAGTGAAACTCGTGAAATTTGTTTTACTGTTATTTAAGAAGAGTTTATTGGTGGTCAACCATTTCATTACATTGATAAATTCTGATTTAAATATATTCCTAGCTGACTTAAAATCTTTGCGAGTAAAAGACACGCTCGTATTATCTGCAGGCATTATGAAGTTTAGTATATATCAGAAGTGTGGAAGGTCATTTATATATATTAAAAATAAGTGGACACAAAATGCAGCCCTGTGGTACACCATGTTTGATGAGTGTTTTAATTGAGCAGACCCTATTTACTGATACAAATTGATATCTATTGGACAAATAACTTTTAAACCAATCACTGATTGCTCCTTTGAAGTTGTGACAATCTAATTTAAGTAGAATATTATGGTTTATTACATCAAAAGCCTTACTCAAATCCATTAAATATTATCATTATTTCTTTGTTCTCTTTAACTACCATATATTTGCATTTTCCATAAGATTTAAATTGATATGTAGTGAAAATTTAAATGTATTGACACAGTGTTTGCACAAAGACAGAAACTAAGTGCAAAAAAAAAAGGGTATCTAACAGTTATGGATTTAGCAAAAACATAATAAATGAATAGATTTGCCTTGTGGCAAGTACTTAGAGGTAAGTTAAATGCAGTGAGATGTTTTGTGGGTAGTACAGTAAACAACCTGTTACCTGACCCTAGTGAGACCTGGAGGTGGTCAGATATCCAAAAATGTCAGATACTGACTATTTTCAAGTGTGTTTTTCTCATTCTTTAGTTTTGTTAGAATTACATACTGCTGTTATTACTGTGTATAGTTTTTTATTTAATTTTGGTTAGAATTAGTGTTAAAGCAGTAGTTCCCAAACTTTTCTCCTTCGTTACCCAAACTCTTGATTTCCTCCATCTGTATTACCCCCTTCAAAGAAAGCACACACACACACAAAATAACAAGCTATTTTACACAGACATACACACACACACACACACACACACACACACACACACATACACACACACACACATATATATATAAAAATAAATATATATAATTACAATAATAATTTTATATTTATAAACTTGATAAATATATATATATTTTTTTTAACTACCACCTCCATTACCCCCTGAAAAATCATTCATTACTCCCCAGGAGTAATTTACCCATAGTTTGGGAACCACTGTGTTAAACGATGCTAACCATTCAACAAGAAGTGATCTGAGTATGCACAGAGAGCTCCCTTGGTGATTGATAAGTGTGAACTACAAAGGTTGGATAGCCAAAAATGAACCAATCTTGACTTATGTTGGAAAAGTTGTATACTGGACAAATGTGGTATCTGGAGGTTGGATAAAAGTTGCTTACTCTAGTTGAATTGAGTGATTGGTCTAGAAATGTTGGAGTATAACAGGCCTGTGTGATGGATGTTTAATATGTATGTAGATGGGGTACTGTATGCCTAATGCATGAAATGAAAGCAAGAACAGTTACTAAAGGATTAAATGTGTATTGGGAAGAAAATGAGTGGCAACTGTTGCGTTTGATATGTACTGATGATATGGTGCTGCTGGGTGAATAAGAGAATAAATTAAGGAGAGCAGCAATAGGTTTTGTTGACATGGGTGAAAGGAAATTGAAAGTGAATGTAAATAAAAGTATTATTGAGAAAAGAGGAGTCACTCAGCATGTAATAGTATGGGACTGGAGAAAATTTAGAGGTTGTGAAAGCATTTAAATATATTGCATATGTGACTGATGAAAGAAAAATTCAATTGAGAATTAAATGTTGATGATAAAGAAATTACTGATGATACTGCTATTGCAGACACTTTAAATGCACATTTCGCTTCAATAGTGGATAAGCTTCACTCACAATTAATAAATAATGATCACTCACCTCTAGAATATACGCCACCCAGCCCACTAAATTCATTTTCTTTTGTTCCTACTACCTCTACTGAGGTCCAGAATATTATTGGTAAATTACAAAATACAAAAATAACATTCATAACATTCCTGTACCTATATTGAAACTTGTTAAAGATAAGATATCTGTAACTTTGGCTAAAATTATCAATCAAAGTATTTCCAAAGGAATATTCCCATTAATGCTAAAAACTGGTTGTATAACACCCCTTTTTAAAGGGGGTGATCCTACACTAAGCAACAAATTACAGGCCAGTGTGTTCATTATCCGTGTTCAGCAAAGTTTTTGAAAAAATTGTAAAGTAAAATGCAGTGATATTTAGAATCCTACAATTTATCTCCAAATCAATATGGCTTCCGTAATAATAAAACAACGGAAATGGCTATTTTAAATCTTATGGAAAATGTAAATATAGCTAAAGAGAACAAAGAAATATTATTATTTATGGATTTGAGTAAGGCATTTGATGTTAATAGACCATAATATTCTACTTAATAAACTATATTGTTACATCTTTAGAGGAGCAATCAGTGATTGGTTTAAAAGTTATTTGCCCAATAAATATAATTTTGTATCAGTAAATAAGGTTTGCTCAACGAAAGTGCTTGTCAAACATGGTGTGCCACAGGGCTCAGTTCTGGGTCCACTGTTATTTTTATTATATATGAATGACCTTCCACGTTTATCTGATATACTGAACTTCATAATGTTTGCAGATGATACAACTCTCTCTTTCTTGCAAAGATGTTAATACAGCTAAGAATATATTTCATTCAGAATTCATCAGTGTAATGAAATGGTTGACCACCAATAAACTCAAGATTCCTAAATACCAGTAAAACAAATTTCATGATTTTACTAATAAAAGAAATGTATATCTTGATGAACTTAATGTTAATGAAATTGCCATAAAGGAGTGTACTGTAACGAAATTTCTTGGTGTACTGTAATGCTAGATAAGAATTTGCAATGGAGTGATCATGTAAATTATATTGTGAAAAAGATTTCAAGGAGCGTTGCTATAATGTTTAAACTTAGAAATGTAGTCCCTAAACAAGTTTTATTGACTGTTTATCATACTCTTGTTCTTCCTTATATAACATACTGCACCCTTGTTTGGGGAAACTCTACTAACAATGCATTAAATGGTATCTTTGTCTTCCAAAAATGAGCAATAAGGTTATTATCTGATGCTGATTTCCTTGATCACTCTAGTGCATTATTTAAAGAGCTAAACCTACTAAAGCTCAATGATATAACCAAACTGGCACATTTTATTTTTTATTTACAAGTGTAAGAACAAAATCATTAATTTGCAATGGGTAAACAGATATTTTGTAACTCAAGAAATCCACTCGTATCAGACCAGAAACAGATCAAAGGTTGTTATACCTCAGGTTAGATGGTCTTCATCTCAAAAACTAGCCATTTTCATTGGATTGAAACTATGGAATGACTTGCATGCCAATATAAAAAATAGTGAGTGTGTAAATTTGTTTAAAACCAAGTTGAAATCCTAATAAAAAATGGCATACTAACAAAAATCTAGGATTAATGTCCACTAATATTGTTTAATATTGTAATACATGTTTTAACTATTAATAATAATAATTATTTATTTATTTATTATTAATTAATAACAACTAGCTACTTATTTTTAATAAGAGCCCAGTAAAGCCTAAAGCTTAAGGGCCAAATTAAATAAAATAAATAGTCAAGCTTCACAATTATTCATGTCATTGTAAATTGAAAAAATGTATTTATTTTATTAATAAAGGTTATTCTATCTATTCTTCTATCTATCTCGGTACAAGAACATTGGAAATTGAAAGTAGAGTGAAGCAAGGCAAACAAGTCGTATGTTTTAGTGTGGATGCAACAAAAGGTTTACACGACTGTGTATTGGTTCCAACGTTGATACTTCATACCTTACTCATATTGGTAATCTCTAGTTATCATGTTGTAAAATGATTCAAGTGTCTTCACTTCAGAGTTCACACATCATGCCCACCTCATGGGAAATTGGTTCCTGCATAATGCATATAAAATCTAAATTTTAATATTAATATAAAATGTCACACTTCAAGAACAAGTTTGTAACTACACCAAAATTAGTTATAATTTAGGCTTACCTCTGAAAGTGTTCATGATGTTAGCCAATGAAATGTTAACATAAATAAATATTTTGCTAAAGCTGTAACAGCTTCTAATCCAAAGGTATTCTAAAGTGATTGAATACTCAGAAATTCTAGAAAACTATAAGGAAATGCCGCCTTCCGCACTTCTACTTTTATGCTGATTCCCTTATGGTAAAGCTACTGTACTTAATAGATGTTGCAAACAATTTGCATTTAATTTGGGTTATGCTAATTGATTAGTACTTAGTGTTCTGAGAGAGAAATTATAGGGGCATCAAGCTGATATCGCACACCATGAAGGTGTGGGAGCAAATTGTGGACTTAATGCTGAGGGATGAGGCTGGTGTTAACAGAGCAATTCGGTTTTATGCCTGGATGAAGTATGTCTGATGCTATTTTTGCATTATGACAGTTGGAGGAAAGGTACAGGGAAGGACAGAAGGCATTGCACATGGTTTTCATAGACTTAGAGAAGGCGTATGATAGGTCACCGAGACGAGGTTTGGAGGTGCCTGAGGGAGAAGATGGTCCCAGAGAAGTACATCAGATTGATTCAGGAAATGTATAGAGGAGTTACGACGAAAGTGAGGTGTAGTGTTGGTGTGACAGAGTTTTGGAGTTGGGGTTGGTTTGCATCAGGGGTCAGCACTGAGTCCATTCCTATTCAATGTGGTGTTGGATGTGTTGACTGAGGATGTTAAAGGGGTTGCTCCTTGGTGCATGATGTATGCTGATGTAGTGTTGTGCGCAAAGACAAGACAGGAGGTAGAACAACAGCTAGAAAATTGGAGGGAGGCATTGAAAAGTAGAGGTATGAAAGTTAGTCGGAAGAAGACTGAATATCTGAGATGTAATGTACAACCAGATGAAGGAGGGAGTGTGATGTTAAACGGTGAACTGATCAAACGGGTAGATCGTTTTAAATACTTGGGATCAACAATCGAGGCAGAGGGAGAGGTGAATCGTAGGATACAGTCGGGATGGAAGAGCTGGAGAGAGGTGTCGGGAGTTCTTTGTGATTGTAGGATCTACAGATCTACAGAAGCGAAGGCTAACAAAGACCCTAAGATCCACTCTAAGGTTAGCCCGAGAGAAAGGAAAGAGTAGGGGGTCAAGAGAAGAGAATAGGGGTTAAGTAAGGAGCAACACCTATCACTCGTGGGTTAACATTCTTTCAGAAAAAGAGAAAAAAACTCCATCATCATCCGCCGGCCACTGCCGACAAGTCAGAAAAATAGTCGGAGAAAATAGGAGAGGGGTGAAAGAAGTAAAATAAGAACGCTTACAAACCATGCAACACAGTCTTAACTCACTGTCATACCATGCAAACCACAAGCATGCAAGAAAAGAGAGTAAAGAGTTACAGACATGCAAAGTAAGGAGATAAGAAAAATAAAAAAAAGTAGGTAAAGTTAAACAAAAAGTGGGTTAGTTTACGCTACGAGCTACATCTACGTTCGTGTTAGTCTAATTTTTTTTTTTTTTTTTTAAATAACTTTATTGCTGGCATCACAAGCCGGCATTAATCGTCAACAGACTCATCCTCGACCACCACCCCTAGAGCTCCTGTTGTTAATTGTTTTTTTTTATTTTAAACGTTAATATTTTTAAAATGTCTGTCAAGACGGTTCTTAAACACACTAACGCTGGTAGAGTTCACGACAGGCGCGGGAAGATTATTCCATTTATCAATTACTTTAAACGTAAAGAAGTTTTTAGCGATATTAGTAATGAAACGTCTGCCACGCAACTTAAATCCGTTATTACGAGTATTACTATTATCGAAAGTGAACAGTTTGTCAAAATTTACATTATCGATGTTATTAACGATTTTGAAAACTTCAATAAGCTCCCCCTTAATCTCCTAGTTTCGAGTGAATACAGGATTAAAGAGTTAGTTAGACCTATCTTCATAAAGCTTGTTGCGCAATGACTGAATTAGTTTCGTGGCACGACGCTGAACCCTTTCTAACCTATCAATATCCTCACGCAAGTACAGGCACCAAAACTGAATGGCATATTCTAAATGAGGCCTGACTAGGGACTTGTAAAGGGGCAATATAATATCCTTCGATTTAAATTCGAAATTACGCGCTATGAAGCCTAACATCCTATTAGCTTTTGCGCAAGACTCCAGGCACTGGTTCCTAACCTTTAAATCCTTAGATACGCGTACGCCTAAATCTACTTTTCGTCAACGCTCGCTAACTCCCTATCATCCATCGTATACGTGTAATTATTGTTACGAGAACCTATATGCAAAACTTTACATTTGTCTACGTTAAATTGCATCTGCCACTTATCCGTCCACTCCATAATCCTATTTACATAGTCTTGGAGCCTATTTCTATCATCCTCGTTAACAACCTTACCGCCTGTTTTAGTATCGTCCGCGAATTTTGACACGTTACTAGTCAATCCTACATCTATGTCGTTAATGTAAATTACGAATAGCAATGGGCCTAACACTGAACCCTGTGGGACACCGCTACCTACATCTAACCACCCCGATTCACTACTACTAACTACGACCCTCTGTCTCCTAGCACGAAGCCATTCTTCTAACCAGTTAGCTACCTGACCGCGTATACCGTGCGCTTTGACCTTCGCAATTAGTCTCCTATGCGGAACTGTATCGAACGCCTTTTTAAAATCTAAATAAATAACGTCAGCTGCTCTATGCCTATCGTATTCGCGCACTATTTCGTTATAAAATTCTAACAAATTAGTTAAACAAGACCTATGGCGTCGAAACCCATGCTGACTACTATTAATCAAATCTCTACTTTCTAAGTGATCGATGATACGATCCCAAACTACGGATTCCAAAAGTTTACCGACAATTGACGTTAAGCTAATGGGCCTATAATTGCTAGCTACTGCGCGGTCGCCTTTTTTAAAAATAGGCGTGACGTTAGCTAATTTGAAGTCTTCAGGAATAATCCCCGTTTCGAGTGACTGATTAAAAATCTTCGTTAAGGGACCTACGATAACGTCTTTCAAATCTTTCAAATGTCTGGGATAAAAAGCGTCAGGGCCTGGAGCCTTGCTAACTTTTAGCCTATCGATATAATGCGCAATCTCAGCCTCGTAAACAGTTATTTCATCCAAAATAGTCTCGCTACTAAATGGAACGATATCGTCCACGTCGGGGACATTATTTACGTCTTCTACGGTAAAAACTGTCTCAAAAAAGTTATTGAAAATACCCGCCATCGCCTGAGCGTCAGAAGCCAAAGCGCCATTAACATCCACTGGAGGGCCTATGTTATCTTTTACCGGCTTACGATTATTAACGTATTCAAAAAACTTTTTTGGATTATGTTTACTCTCCGCAGCTACAAGTATCTCTAAATTACGCTTGGCATTCCTAACTGATCTTTTAACCTGACGTCTAAGCTCGATATATCTATTGAAGTTAGCTGCCGTGCCATTGCGCTTATTAAGTCTATATGCTCTATTACGCTCGTTTATGAACTCGCCTATTTCCCTAGTCCACCACTTCGGCCTACCATGATTTCTAGCGCGCTTGGGCCTACGAGGAATAAACTCCCTTTCAGTATTCCTAAAACTTTCTTTGAACGCCACCCAACGCAAATTTGTGTCATTACCCATAAATAAGTTATCCCAGTCCACTACTCTCATCCTATCCGCAAAACTATCAAAATTAGCCCTACGAAAATCGGGGACTTCTATTACGTTACTATCTTGAGTGTTTTTTATCGCCAACTTAAACCTAAGAATTTGATGATCACTACATTCTAAACCTTCGACTATATTCTCGCCGTTCGTCATCATCAAATCTAAAATATTATCACCGCGCGTTGGTTCGGTAACTATCTGTCGTAAGAAGTTATCGTCCATAAACTCAACCAATCTCAAACCCTCCTCATTACCAGTAAAATTCTCGTAATTAACATTAGGGCAGTTAAAGTCTCCGACAATTATACTATTCCGATTGTCAATAAAATTACCAAGAAGTGAGTAAAATCTAGTATCTGTATCGAGGGGTTGAACGGGAGGTCTATAAACAACAACAAAATTAAAACTAATACTACGCGCCCTAACTTCAACATATATCGCATTAATTGCTGCCGGAAAATCTAACTTAACCTCGATAGCCCTAAGGGAATTACAAATGTACAGCAAAACGCCTCCACCAAACCTATGTAACCTATCATTAGTAGAGTTTAAAACCCGGTATATCAAGTTTCCCCCAACAAGTCCCGAGTCACGGTATTTAACCAAGTTTCAGTGATAGCAACTATATCATAGTTGCCGGAATAAATTATCGCCTTAAATTCATTTAATTTATTTCTAATACTACGTGACAAAGATGGATGTGGCTGAAATGAAAATGTTGCGGTGTAACTAGAAGCGATCGAATGAGAAACGAACGCATTAGAGGAACCGTGAAAGTAGTAGAGGCGTCAAGAAAAGTCCAAGAAGCCAGACTGAGATGGTATGGGCACATGATGAGAAGAGAGGAGGATTACATGGGACATAGGGTGCCGGAAATGGAGCTGCCGGGACAGAGAAGAAGAGGTAGACCAAAGATGAGGTGGAGGGATTGCGTGGTGGAAGACATCCGGAAGAAGAATTTGGATGAGGACATGGTGTGTGACAGAAGAGAATGGAGGAGACTCGTCAAGAACAGCAACCCCATATAGAGATGGGATTTAAGCTGCAGAAGTAGTAGTAGTAGTAGTAGTTTTGAGAAAAATGTTGTAATTTTATTTTGAGAAATCCCTAGTTTATTTTTACCCTTGCATCAGTTTTTTTCACAATCAGCTTTTCAACACTACTCTTTTTATCTGGTAATAATGCAAGATGATGATTAGTTCATTATCTCAACCTCCAGTGATGATATTAAGTTTAGCTCTATCAGTCCAACTCTGAAGAAGTTTCACAGATAATTTGTGTTTGGTAACTTGTAGTCCTAGTGTCTAACTCAATATATATATTCCAGTCCCATATACCAGTATCCCACTCATTTCTTCCGATTTGTTTCAACCCACCGACTTCGCTTACCCTTTATAATTCTCCGAAATCTGTAATTATTTCCATTTCTCAAAATTGCAGACATTCCTGCCTATTTTAGTTACTGTGAATGAAAAATAATATTGCCAAACAATATTAGGAAAAGTACCATATATAAAATTATTTTCTCTTAACCTAGAACTTGGAAGAAAGTTTTTGAGTGTGAATATTTAAACTAGTCTAAAAACAAGCTTATTTTGTTTGGTTTTGTATTTCATTCATTGGCCAAAGGGTGAAATGAACAATCTTATAACCTTGTCAACATTGTGTACATGCATGCTGAATTTATAAATGGGAGGTTTAGTTTAAGTATTTTTAGAAATTTTTTGATTTAACCAGTTGTGTTTGAATTTTATTGAAGATTAACTTGGAAAATCTCTAATTCTGAACTTTATTTTTGGTGAGGGGGTGTAAGAGTATTTTCACCTATCAATAATTCTCTTAGTGATTTATTGACAAAATAACAATGTGGCTTTTATCAGGACTTTGAGTTTTGTTGTCAGTGTTCCGCGTAAGTAAAATATGTAAAAGCATCATTTTACCATTTTTATTTTGGGCCCTTATGAAATTTATTATTTATGTTTGAAAGCTGCATAATTGATTATGAAGTCCGCATTTAGATTTCCTAATGACCATGAAAGTTATGGTGTCCAATACAGTATAATAATTATTCAGTAAGAGCTCAAACTATTGTTTTTGTTTTAAGTCTAAATAGGACATTTATTTACCCATTTTGATTTGTAATGTAGTTAATACTTTAACAGTAGCCCCCAATATAAAAGTTACAGTAACAATGCAACCTGCTTATATGGCGCAACTGTAGCTGAGCACTTTTAATGTACACTCATTGCTTAAGATTACAAATATTTCTAATGAGCTTATTGTATTAATTTCTTCAGATGGAGGTCACAGGATCAGATATAAGTTTTTCCCTCCAACATGGGCTGGTGCGAGATGCAGTTACTGTCAATACTTCACAGCTCACTCTCAAGACTTTGAAAGATTGCGCGTGTGATTTTATCAACTCCAAGGTAAGTTTGCGGGTACTGCATTTCGGGGGATTGGTATGAGAATGACCTTTTTATAGGTTATCAAATTAAGGTATAATTAAAAAAAGTAAAAACCGGGACATTTTCGCTACTTTAATTCAGTCACAACTTATTAGAGACTAGTACATTAATAAATAAAATATTTTTAATGGTACCACTCATTGATTATATTACCAATTTTATTTCATTCCATTAGTATTGACTTCAGTCTGAAGGGGGCATTGGGTAAAAGTTTGGAAAATACTGGATTAATGCAAAGGAAGTAGTTATGGTTATTTTTTCAGTCCCCATTACACGAATCCCGGAGGAACCTAAAGCCTTTCGAAGATACTTCAATGAAATATCTTCGAAAGTTCAAAAGTTACGTCACTTTCAATTGGTACAACTTTTAACTGTGTTTTCTGGTGTGTTTTACTTTTGTCGCTTAGCCATTTCTTTCTAGGAGGGCCTCATTTACCACGCAGATTATTTTAGTAATAATGGCTGGGGTTTGATTATTTCAACTGAAGTTAAATTTTGGAATGTAAGATTATTAATGTGGAATTTGGGCTGAATGACATCTTTTTGTAATTTAAATCCATCGTAGATTTAGAGGTTTTGATTCCGCGAATCAATTTTTGAATTTTGATTTTTCATTCATGAATGTGAATTTTCACTTTGACCTCGACATTGACGACCTAATTTTGAATTTTAATTTTTAACCTTGACATCGCGATTGCTGATGCATTAAATGGAGAAGCCAAAAAGAATTGCTTAAAAGTAAATATTCGTAGTTGGGCAAAGTCAAAATTTAGTCAGAATGATAAAAACAAAAGTAAAGGACGAATCAGAGTTAAAATTCGAAGAAAGTCCTTGAGAATTTTGCGAGTGAAAGTTAAATTTTAAGGTCAAAACTCTGTTGACTCGCTCATCTAGATGGAATGCTAATTTCTTCTTAATTCCTTTTAGCGTGGGTTTTTTTTTTTTTTTTTTAATACATCAGAATATAAAACTAAAATTCTTACTTTTTAGTTACTGGATGTATTTATGTAAAATGTTTTTGATTTTTTTTTTTTTTTTTTTCTCGACATTAATTTGAACTGTCGCTCAAATTCCACTTCATAGGTCAAGTGTAAAGCTTCAAAGTCAGAATCCATAGTTAAAATTAAATTAAAAGTCTTTGTCATCATTTTTGAGTCCAAATTTGAAGTAGGTCAGAATTCAAAGTATAAA
The DNA here is from genome assembly GCA_023014485.1 of Bathynomus jamesi. Classification (NCBI taxonomy): domain Eukaryota; kingdom Metazoa; phylum Arthropoda; class Malacostraca; order Isopoda; family Cirolanidae; genus Bathynomus; species Bathynomus jamesi. The sequence goes on along the minus strand of JAJOZX010000464.1, from coordinate 177,325 downwards.
TCTGTGAAAGCGAATGCTGAAAGTCGGAATCGAGGGAAAATTTTGAAGTCAGTCAAAGTGAATTGCGTGAAAATTAGAGTAAAATTTGAAATAGAAATTAGGTTGGCTCACCCCCATCTTACATGATTTTTATTTCAAATAGCTTATGGCCACCGGAAGTAGTTTATGTACTCGTAGTAGAAGAACCACTCGCTACATTTAGCTCGATCATTAACTTAATTTAAAAATCTAGATAGTCCTCTCTGTGTCGGATAATCTTTTGAGGTGCTAATCTGGCTCCCAATATTTATCTATCATGTAGAATTTTTTACGCAAAAACTACTCCCATATAGTAACTTATCCTTCTGTTAGGAACACTAGGTTGATGGAAATCTTTTGGGGGTCATACTTTTGCGTGTCTCGTTACGTAGTGCGCAGTTTTTTGCGCGGAGTTTTGTATTGGGATATGAGAGATGTCATTATACTTATTTTTACAATGGGAAGATCCTAAGTCGGGATATTTTACGTGATGTCCAAAGCGTACATTTTGTCCTCAAATCTGCAAGGTAGATTCGAGGAGAATCGATTAATATAGCGGCGTAAATTCGCGAAACTGGTTAGAATTTTTAAATAGGATTGTGTCAGGAAAAACTATATCTGGGAAATTTTATTGTCTATCTAACGAACAAATTTGATTATACGCGAGTCTCTGTGGGTACACATCCACCGGGATAATATGTTTTGAGAGATCTTATCTCTGTCTGTCCTTCGAACGGATGCAAATCATTTTCGTGAGGAGAATCGTCTTATCCGCAAAAAAAAAACAAAAATAAAATAGCCTCAAGAAACTAATTTAATCCCTTTGAAATTAATACTAATTCGTTTCCATCATTAATATTGAAATGTGCAAGATTTTAGTTCTTATCGTTTTATACGCGTACGCATCTTCGTGCTTTTAAGTTCCATGAACTGAATTAATATTACTTTGGTGCATTCGAATGTTGAAGAGTTTTCACTGTAAAAGGAAGATGCTGTTTCGCTTATTCGAAGTTAAAAATTTGCTTCAGATGCGGGATGAGCGGTGAATTTTGCTTAAAATAATGCTCTTCCCTTTAAATTTATAGGTATGCCTTTAAAGGGGCCCAAGTCTTTCGTCCGCCCTACCGCCTGCTTGGTTGTTTAATTTTATTTAAGACTTAAAACCGTAAACCATCAATAATCGACATTAATCGGGGTTAATTTATGCCTTGTACTTACGGTGCTTATTTTGTATGGAAATTTTTTTTTTTCTTTTTTTTGGTGTGATGGTAAAGGATCGTTATTATAACTGAAAGTGAAACATCGCACTTGTGAAGGAAATTTCGGTCAATATTTCTTTCGCAGTTTGGACTCGAATTGTGCGCGCGTCATGCTGCTTTTGTTTTTTTTTGTATAGTGTTTTATATTTCTGCGCTCGTATCGGGATTACTTTAATTAAAAAGAGTTCGGGGTAGAGCTCATCATTATTTCATTGTATTAGGTTGAAATAATAAATAATTTTGGTCTATATTTCTTTAATTAATTTGATCGGATGAAAGAAATGAAAATGTTAATGAAATTATTAATGTCGCATAGAGCTATTTGGGAAAAAAAAAATCTTTGGGAGGTGCGTCGTGGATTTTGTGGATAAGGCGGATCGCATTCTTAAAGGGAAATTGTATATTCACATATTTGGGTACAATATTAGTTGGCTGAGGAGGGGTTCGATTTATATTGCGGAGTTATCAAATGTTCTCCATATGTCGTTTCTGACTCCTGTTGCCATTATCGACAATGTAATATTGTGAGAACACATTTTTTTTTTGTCTTAACTCTACTGCTGAAGCGTTGTTGCGACGTGTTGATGGCGTAACACGGTTCAGTAGTAGTGCTCACTGGCGTCACATACAAAAAGCTATTCAGAAGCGACGTCACATACAAAGAGCTACGGTGGCATGAAGAAATTTGCTGAGAATAAGACTAGAATCGTTCGCAAACGCTACGATATCGAAAAAGTTACAAACCTTTGATGTCGAAACCGTCAGTAATGTGAACGCACTGTAAGCATATGTGATTTGCTTCTTTCGTGTCGTATATGTTGAAGTTGTTCTGACGTACCTCCCCCCCCCCCCGATTGATTGTTTCTGTACTGAAACAGTTAAATCCTTCATAGAAGGCTATAGACAAAGTTAATTGTTTTTGAAAGAAAAGACCTGTATAACGATTTTTATGTACTTCGCATTTTGTTTACAGAGTTTTGTTCTAGAAAACTTGTAAGAAAATTACCTTAAATTGCGTAAGTCCCATTCTAATTATTATTATCGTATATTTTAAAAGTTTTTGTAATTTGTGGTCATTGTAGACATTTTCTGAGAATTAAAGATACCCGTTTTAAGCATATTACGAACGAAATGTATTCATGAAGCGCGAGTTTATGGATCACATTTTTTGTTGCGTGTTTTGGAAACTCTTATTACAATACTGCAATACGTGTGGATGATTTGTAAACGTGTCTTGATGACCAAGTTGAAATTTGATCTTGCCACTGTGATGAAATTGTTTTCCAAGTTTTCCGAGAAGAGCCGACCTCATTCCTAAGAATTCTCGTTGGATCATTTTTTATTTTACCAGATAAGTTTTTCATATTTTTAACCCAACTTTTGTTGACGTTCATTACTAGAGACGGTAAATGAGCGGAAACCAAAACGATTTAGACGCGCACTGAGAAACCGGGTTTGAAACTTGCCACGTTTTTCTCGGTTAAGTGCCAAGATTTAAGTATTTGGTTTGTGAGGTATAATTTATTTGGAATTTTAATTCGTCCGCTTTATCGTAAATTGATATTTACTTAAAAAAAGAAGAGAAAAAATCTATTCCCAAATATTCTTATAAACTGAAACTAAATCCAGACGTACTAAAGAGAAACTGTTTTAAATTTAAACCCCAAAACCCGAAGGTAACGGATAAACTTAATACAGTATTTAAAGTATTAAAATAAAACCGTCTGGTCTCGCTGCTGTTTGAAACGTAAATGGCGTTTGTGATGGACACCACAAGTTGGCAAATCATTATGAGAAGTTAAATGGGAAACCACACTGTTCCATTTTTCTGTTCTCGTTAAACATTTTGAAGTATTCAGATGCATAGTTGCGGAATTAAATGGAATTAAATTCGCTGAAGTGTTTCTCCAATCTCTCGCCAATTGCAAATTAGTAATTTGGATTTTTATTTTGCTACATTTTTTTCCTTCGGCGAATTTATTTTTGCAACTTATTTTAAAAATAGGAGTAATGTACGGATACCCCGATTATATATATATATATATAATATAATATATATATATATATTATATATATATATATATATATAATATATATATACACAGGATGGGTAAAAAAAAAAGTGACCCCTTAGAGGTAAACTCGTATTAAAAAAGTAGGGGGACTAGAGCTCCCAAACTTCATAGATGCTTACCTTAGTATTTTGTTGTCTTAATTGAGAAGTTGCTCGATGTGTACCCCTTCCTGCTCAACGCAGGCCTCCAAACGTGGACGCCACTGAACAATACACCTGTTTACATATCGTTGAGACACCTTCTCCAAGCCGAGCAGAATTCTTTGGCGTGGTTCATTTGTGTCTTACATTGGTACCAAGGATGTAAACTTTGGACTTCAGGGCTTCCCAAACACCATAATCTAGTGGTGAAAGATCGGGGTTACTAGCCGGCCACATATTGGGTTCGATAAAATCCGGTGTTTCGTTCTCAAGAAATGTGACAGTTTGGCATGCTCTGTGAGCAGGGGCTCCATCTTGTTGGAAAGTATATCTTTCACCACCAATTCGTCGAATATCAGTTAGATAGAGTGAAATATATACTTTCCAACAAGATGGAGCCCCTGCTCACAGAGCACGCCAAACTGTCACATTTCTTGAGAACGAAACACCGGATTTTATCGAACCCAATATGTGGCCGGCTAGTAACCCCGATCTTTCACCACTAGATTATGGTGTTTGGGAAGCCCTGAAGTCCAAAGTTTACATACTTGTACCAATGTAAGACAGAAATGAACCACGCCAAAGAATTCTGCTCGGCTTGGATAAGGTGTCTCAACGATATGTAAACAGGTGTATTGTTCAGTGGGTCCACGTTTGGAGGCCTGCGTTGAGCAAGAAGGGGGACACATCGAGCAACTTCTCAATTAAGACGAACAACATGCTAAAATAAGCATCTACGAAGTTTGGGAGCTCTAGTCCCCTTAGTTTTTTTAATGAGTTTACCTCTAAGGGGTAACTTTTTTTTTACCCATCGTGTGTGTGTGTGTGTGTGTGTGTGTGTGTGTGTGTGTACTCGAAACCAGCTAACTCCACTAAAATTCCTAACTTCCAGCACGCAGACTTTTGTAAATTTCGAAATGAATTGTCACACGTCAGTTGGGAAAACGTAATGGGGATCTCCAACGCCAAAATAATGTGGGAATCGTTTGAAACATTATTTAGGACCAGTGGTGGGCACCGTTAACCAAAAAGTTAACTTCGTTAACCGTTAATCCGTTAAACATGTAACGGAAGTTACCGATAAACCGTTAACGTTAACTTTTATTATAAAAAAAATGAAAAACACAATATATATAATTTAATTTTCCCGCTTCTCGTTCTCCATTTTGTCCATGAGATGCATGTTGCCCTTCATGAAAATTAGCATATCAAAGTTTTCATCAGACAGGGATGATCTCTTGGCCCTCAGGATGTCCTTGCCCAGAGAGAACAAACGCTCCACTGCAGCACTGGAGGGGATGGCTGTGTTGAACTTGATGAACAAGTCCACCAACACTTGCTCACCCAAGAAGGCAGCATCTGTCAGCAAGTCCTTGGAGTTGGTCTCCAGCCAGGTCTTGACCAAGTTCTGGGCCTTGCCCTTGAGTGACCTGTGGCTTCTGCTGCTCTCTTTTGTCTGGATGACAGCACTGAAGAAGTCATCCTCCTCCTCCTCGTTGTTGCTGCCTCCACTGTTGCTGCCCACTTCGTTGGACTGCTGCTTCATGGCCTCCTCGACTGTACCCTCCATGCTTTTCCTCACCCTGGCGACCTTGGTGTTGTCATACTTGTCCAACCAGATGAGGCGAAACCTGGGATGGAAGGCAGCAGCCAGCTGGCATTCGTCATCCTCCAGGAGGGGCCCAAACCTTTTGTCGATGCCTGCCAAAAGTGATCTTACCTGATCAGTTTTATGGTTCTTGAAATGTATCAAGGAGACTACTAATAAGGTACTCACAGACATATTATAAATATACATGACTTACTTGACAACGATTATTTTTAAATATTCACGAGCACAAACATGTTGCGCAAGAGACAGACTGCAAATGAAGCGAATGTAGTTATTTGTTGTAATTGTTACATATATATTATTGAAAGTGCCTTAAAATGCTCGTGATATTTCTTGAAAGAAGTTGAAACATTCAACTCAAATGGCAAATATCTCCGCCTGATTTTACAGTCGACCATGTTTTGCTCAAACCAATGCCATAAATAACTACCATATTTGGTAAGACACAAATTGTGGCGACGGAAACAAATATATCGCCTGATTTTGCACTGCGGAAATGGAAATTCGTTCATCACTATTAACAGTGGCGGATTAATTGCGCACCTGCTTAGCACTGAAAATAATAAACTTTTAAACATTTATGAATTTTTTGGGTTAACGGACTTGAGTTAACGGAAGTTAAATGTAACGGAAGTTAATTAGTCCGATAATGATTTTCAAAGTTAACTTAAAAGTTAAATCGTTAACGAAAAAGTTAACTTCGTTAATTAACGATTAACGGTTTGTGCCCAGCTTTGTTTAGGACCATAAATGAGGAATGTGTACCGTACAAAATTAAGCGTGCGAAAGTAAACCACAAGCCCTTGTGGTTTACTTCTAGAGTAGGAGATATTATAAAGAGTAGAGATAGGGCTTATAGTCTACAATAATTCTACATAAATGCGATAAAGACAATTTGTGGTTATGAAACAACTACATATCTCAGGCGTGAAGCGAAAAGTGTAATAAAGTCCAAGCGCGAATTTGAAATCTCCATAGCTCGTGACGACAAAGAAAACCCCAAGCGATTCTTTCATTACGTCAACAATAGGAATCCAGTAAAAAGTATCTTGGGGCCGTTGAAAAATTTTAACGGAGAGCTAGTTTCTGAAAACAAGCAAATGTCTACCTTGCTAAACGTATTTTTTACGTCAGTTTTTACTATAGAAGATGTAACGAATATCTCTACGGTTATAGACACCACCTTTTGATAATGGTAATACTTTGGATAATAACGGGTGCGGCCAAAATATCGCCCTTTTTAGTTTATTCTCTTTTATTGAAGGAAATAAATCAATTACAGCATTTTAAGAGAAAAAATAAGGTTTTTAAGAAAAATACAGCATTTTAAGAAAAATAAGTACTTTCTCAGTAAAAACTAAAAAATAACAATGATACAATATAAAACTAAAAAATTATACTGTATAAAACTATAAAGATACAATTATTAAAAGGGCGTTACTTTTGCCGCACCCGGTATTGTGGTTGGTGAAAGGGAGGATTACCTCCCTTTCACCAACCACAATCTTATAAGCACACCGGACAAAAAATTAGTCACCCCTAATAGCACCGATAGTAGGAAGTTCAAGGTCACACAGAGGGCGCTGATGTAGCATTGGTAAGTGACAAGTAGCGGTGACGTAGCACACAGGATCAGATGTTTCGTGAGGTGGTGAAGAACAAAGTGTGTGTTGGATATAGTCTGCCAAATGGGTCGTGAGGCAGACGTTACTCAGTGGCAAAAAGGAGCCATCGTGTTTGGCAGAGCCCACGGACACAAAATGTCTGAAGTAGCCCAATTTGTTGGTGTCAACGCGTACTGTCCAGCGAGTTTACAAAGAGTGGGTAGTTGGCAATCAACTGACAATCGACGGCGTAACTGTGGCCGGAAAACAATTCTCGACAATAGGGGCCGCCGCCATGTTTCTCGTCTAGTAACTGCAAATCGTTTTCAAACCAGAGAACAATTGCTCCAAGAAACCAATGAGGTTCTCCAGCGACCAATTTCCGAACGGACATTGCGACGAGAACTGCATGCGATGGACATCTGGAGCAGGGTACCACGGAAGAGGCCGCTGTTAACAGCAAGTCACAAATTGGCACGTTATAAATGGGCTCAGAGGCACAAAAACTGGACTGCGGCAGATTGGAAACGTGTAATTTGGTCCGATGAGTCCCGTTTTTTTTTTGTTCTCCAATGATGGGAGGCGACGAGTACATCGCAGGTCCAATGAAGCCTTTAATCCTGAATGCGTCGAAGGTGTTGTTCAGGCTGGAAACAGAAAGTGAAGCGCAGGAATAGACACCCACGGACTCTGGCGGAACTTCGGGACCGGCTGATGAACGAGTGGCAGCAAATCGATGTTCAGTACATGCACAACCTCGTAGAGTCTCTGCCTCGCCGGATTCGTGCGGTTATCAAGGCCAGATGCGCCGTCACACGTTATTAGGTACATTCTGAGAGGGGTGACTAATTTTTTGTCCGGTGTGCTTATATTCCATATATCCCATACAACTAAAAGAATTAAAAGAAAGGAATGTTGTGTCGCTAATAAAGATTTTTAATGCGTCTATTTCTGAGGGGTGCGCACCAGATAATTTGAAGTTAGCAAATGTAACGCCTATCTTTAAGAGGCGATAAAGGTGCGGCGGGAAATTATAGGCCAATCAGTTTAACGTCTGTTGTAGGTAAGCTATTGGAATCAATTAGGGATCGTATAGTCGAACACTTAGAATTGCATAACTTGGTTAGAAATCTCAGCACGGTTTTAGGCGAAACAAATCTTGGGTTAATATGTTTTAAATGACATGGGCTGGACCTGTAAATCAAAATAACTTTTTATGAGGTAATTTTAGTCGCTTTATTCAAATTTGTCACTCATTTTTTGTGCAAATTTGTTCAAATGTACTTTTTTTTAATAAAATATATTTCCTGTTTTGGCTATAATGTACTTTTTTATATATTTCTCCTGATTGGGCTATTTTTTCGCTACTCTGCGACTTAATTAGTTGGTTGGTTTCTGTTCTGGCTATTTTTTTTTCTAATTGGATTCAGTTTGGTCGTGTTTGTGATAGAATTATGACGTGTCGTTCGTGTGGTTTCGACTTTGAGAACTTGATTCGTCATGTGCCCTAGATGAAGACAAAGCATTGGATGTTTTTATCAATTACGGCGTTATTCTCTCATCCTTAACTTACCCGAAATGTGACGGTGAGTGCCTAATACGAAAAGATCAGAAGATATTTAGGTGAAATAACCAATATTAATCTGTTAGGTTAATTGAATGCCCGGTTAGGTTAATTGAATGCCCGGTTAGGTTAATTGAATGCCCGGTTAGGTTAATTGAATGCCCGGTTAGGTTAATTGAATGCCCGATTAGGTTAATTGAATGCCCGGTTAGGTTAACTGTACACCCTTGATGATTGGTTAGGTTGTGGTGATATTTTCGTTAGTTTAAACGAAAATGACGAAAACGCAAATGATATGGCCGGAAGTTGAAATAAAAAATATATTTTTCTAGTATATTTTGGTGTGCTCTGCTGAAATATAACCTTCATTTCCTGTGCAAATGTGACTAAATATGACTCTGAAATAATGTAAACAAATTCTTATTTCTTTACATTTGCACAGGAAAAGGTAATATTTGAACAGATCACACCAAAATACACTAGAAAAATGTATTTTTCATTTCAACTTCAGGCCATGTCATTTGCGACATAATTACCAAATCTTGCTTAACTAATGTTTTAGAATATTTTTCAAAGCGTGGTTGAAGTTTACGATAGTCATCGGGCGGTTGATGTAGTGTATTTAGATTTTCAAAAAGCGTTTGACACCGTACCGCACAAAAGACTCGTTGAAAAAACTAAGGCTCATGGAATCAGGAGTGTACAGGGTGTCCCGTGAGTCTGGACCCATAGGGAAAAATAATAAAATTACAAAATAGTCCAAAAATTTATTACATAATCTGTTCAGTGTCCGCCGTTGTGTCGCACACATAGTTGAAGACGCAATCTCCACTGCGACAGCACTTTCTGAATCACAGTCGCAGAAATTTCTTGACACGCCTCCACAATGCGTGCTTTAAGGTGGAAAATGTTCTGAAGTTTGACCTCGTACACTTTGGCTTTCAAGTGGCCCCCACAAATAAAAATCATAATAAAAAACTAATAATAATAAAATAATAATAATAACATAATAAAAAAATATATCATAAATCCCTATGGGTCCAGACTTACGGGACACCCTGTAGTAATAAATTGGATAGAAGAGTGGTTACGAGGTAGGAAACAGAGGGTGGTTGTTGATGGAGTGGAGTCGTCTTGGGCTAATGTAGCGAGCGGCGTTCCTCAGGGTTCTGTATTGGGGCCCTTGCTTTTTCTTATATATATATATATATATATATGAAAATTATTTCACGAAAGTGACACGTGAAAAATATTTATGATGAATAAAACCACGAAGGGAAAAGAAACACAAAGTGGTGCTCAAGCGCTTTCGTGTTCCTGAGGATGTCATTAAACGAAAGCGCTTGAGCACCACTTTGTGTTTCTTTTCCCTTCGTGGTTTTATTCATATATATATATATATATATATATATATATATATATAATATATATATATATATATATATATATATATATATATATAACGATTTAGGCTTTAGGAGTTAAAATTGACTACATTCGAGACTAGGAGGCAAAGGGGTGATCAAATACAGGTTTTCTAAATTATGAATGGGTTCGATAACGTAGATAGAGATAGCTTTTTCGAAATATCTCAATGTAATAGGACTAGAAATAATGGGTGTAAGTTGACAAGTTGACGGTTCGAGACCAGTTGCCAAAAACTTTTTTACGCATAGAATAGTAAATAGGTGGAATAGTTTGCCGGTAGAAGTAATTAGTAGCACGTCTATAAACATGTTTAAAAATCGATTAGACGCATATGCTGATAGATTGGGTATAGTTTAAGGTAGTAAAATTCAGGCTTTGTGGTTCAGAACCCACGTAAAATTGTAGGTCCCCTCCGCCACCACGGAGGACATGCATAATACACAATTACGAACACAGTTAGGTAGACCAGCCATGAGTGGATCCTAGGGTCTTCGTTGGTCTGAAACATTATAACATGTGTATATATGTATATATATGTGTGTGTATATATGTATATATATATATATATATGTGTGTATATATATATATATATATATATATATATGTGTGTGTGTGTGTATGTATATATATATATAGTGTGTGTGTATATGTGTGTGTATGTATATATGTGTGTGTGTGTATATACGGGGCTCCAATAAACCTTAGCCCTCCCGCCCATGGCCTAAACCATTAGAGGTACAGTAAAACTAAACATACCTTACAAAAGAGAATTTAATCTTGCACTTAATGAGAAACAATTAAAACTTGGTGTTCCCGCCATTGGCTTCCAAGACAGCCTGAATTCGCTTTGGGTAGCTTGCCAAAAGTGACGTGAATAGATCTTGATCATTACGCAAATTTGCTAAAACAGTTTCAATGTGTTGCGTCATTGTATCCTTCGAAAATCGATTTGCTGCAGGTTCTTGAAACGAGACATATTCAACCTTGTCCTTTATAACTGATCCAATGTGTTCACAGACGTTCAGGTCAGGAGAATTTCCTGGCCATTCTTCATTTCCAAAGAAATCGATCTCATGGTTCCGCAACAACTGTTGAGTGGCTAATGCCTTAAAGCAGGGGGCCTTATCGTGCAAAGTGTGACCTGATCGACATCCATAACATTGTTTGGGTTTCTTAGCAAAGGAATGACATGCAGGGATAGGATAATATCACGAAAATACTGTCCATCCCAACTCTGACCATTTGGCTTCAGCACCCACATGAGCTTCTTTGCAGTGAACAAAACAAAAACACACCAACACAGTCTGGCCTTTTTAATAATTCGCGATAATGTTCATTGTCATCGATTTCATCTGGTGTTGTGGCCCACACTCGATCATTTTGGTAGTTAGGCCGACGTGTTACGTAAACAAAAAATTCATCGGAGACAGCTAAATGCATGAAATCATCCACATCCCAATCTTCAAGATAATGGGCAAACCACATTCTGTCATCGATGTTAAGTTGAGTTTTTCTTGGCTTTGGAAGTTCATGCCAAGGCTTTAAACCTTGCCTATGACGGTACAGTCGAATGATCTCACCACTAACGATCTTTCCTCTCAACACTTCGATCTGTCTAGAAAGTTTAGCACAGCTGTGTTTTCGCTTACGCGTACCACTTTCAATGATGGCCTTTGTTTCCTGAGAGAGTGGCAAATTTGGGCGCCCAGATTTGGTTGTATCCATTTCACATTCACCCAAAGTTTTATTCCAATTTCTTTTGACGAAGTCCTCGCTTCTTCGCAACTTTTTGGCAACCCATGAACGTGTTATAAAGGTGGCTCCAGCATCACGAGCTTCCCGAAATGTTATTGCTCGTACGCGATCTATCACACGTTGCCTCTCCGAATCACCAATTAATTGAGAAGCCATTATATTATCACTTTATCAGCTAGAGTAATTTTAATACCTGCAATAAATAAAGAATTTTATATATTTTTATAATCACTAAAAACTATTTTGATATAAGTAAACATGTAAGCTGCAAATGGGGGGGGGCTAAGGTTTTGTGGAACCCCTTAACAAAAAAAAAATGTATACACCAAGACAAAGGGGTGGCACGGGAAGACCAGGAGCACGTAAAAATGCTACTAGCTTCAGTTGGCAAATGTTAACACAGAAATAACAGAAAACACATGAAAAAACAACTGCCTATATTTGGTATTCACGTAACACCTATCTTTAAGAAAGGCGATAAAGGTGCGGCGGGAAATTATAGGCCAATCAGTTTAACGTATGTTGTAGGTAAGCTACTGGAATCAATAATTAGGGATCGTATAGTCGAACACTTAGAATTGCATAAACTAGTTAGAAATACGCAGCACGGATTTAGGCGAAACAAATCTTGCTTAACTAATATTTTAGAATTTTTCCAAAGCGTGGTTGACGTTTACGATAGACATCGGGCGGTTGATGTAGTGTATTTAGATTTTCAAAAAGCGTTTGACACCGTGCCGCACAAAAGACTCGTTGAAAAAACTAAGGCTCATGGAATCAGGAGTGTAGTAATAAATTGGCTAGAAGAGTGGTTGCGAGGTAGGAAACAGAGGGTGGTCGTTGATGGAGCGGAGTCGTGTTGGGCTAATGTAGCGAGTGGCGTTCCTCAGGGTTCTGTATTGGGCCCCTTGCTTTTTCTTATATATATTAAAGATTTAGATGTCGGCCTAGTCAGTACAGTTTCAAAGTTTGCGGATGACACGAAGCTGGGTGGTAGGGCGATTAATGACGAAGATAGAGGTAAAATCCAGGAAGATCTAAATAAAATCGTTGATTGGTCAGTCACATGGCAAATGAGATTTAACGTTGATAAGTGCAAAGTTTTGCATATAGGTTCGCGTAACGGTAATTTTGCGTATAGTATGTCAGGGAAAGATTTAACAAGCGTAGAGCAGGAAAAAGATTTAGGAGTTAGTCACTGGTGATTTAAAAGTAGCGAAACAAAGTACAGCAGCGGTCAATAAGGCGAACAAAGTGTTAGATTTTATAGCTCGAAATTTTGAGTACAAATCGTGCGATATTATAGTTCCTCTTTATAAATCATTAGTTAGACCCCATTTGGAGTACGCGGTCCAATTTTGGAATCCGTATATGCGCAAAGATATAGACAAAATCGAAAGAGTTCAAAGACGAGCAACTGATGATTCCGTCGCTTAGGTCAAAGTCGTACGAGGATAGGCTTAAGGAGTTAAAATTGACTACACTCGAGACTAGGAGGCTAAGGGGTGATCTAATCCAGGTTTTCAAAATTATGAATGGGTTCGATAACGTAGATAGAGAGAGCTTTTTCGAAATATCTCAATATAATAGGACTAGAAATAACGGGTGTAAGTTGACAAGTAGAAGGTTCGAGACAGCAGTCGCCAAAATCTTTTTTACGCATAGAATAGTAAATAGCTGGAATAGTTTGCCGGTAGAAGTAATTAGTAGCACGTCTATAAACATGTTTAAAAATCGATTAGACAAATATGTTGATAGATTGGGTATAGTTTAAGGTAGTAAAATTAAGGCTTTGTGGTGATCGATCCCACAGCTCAACACAAGTGTTGTGGGATATAGGGAGGCAGCATCTTGGGTTAGGGGGTACTCTCTGTCCTTACACACCCCATTTAGAGAGATTCCTCTGCTGAGCGGTGCCCCCCATAGTACTGTGAGGTATTGAAAAACTCATGATCTTCACTTGCCCCACAAACACCTTTAAATGGGAGACCCAAAATGGGTGCACACACATTCTACATTACTGTACAGTCTTTACAGCCACACCTACACTTTTCCTTCTAAGTATATATATTGTGATATATATGTAAATTTTGACTTGGTCCGCAATCGATATGGACCGTGACTTATTTTTCGTTGGCAAGGTACTAGTATTGATGGATACCGTAATGAAATGGACTGGATTCTTTGGATCTGATATATTTGCATGTTGGTTATAAATAGATATAGAGTGTAACATATTTGTGGATAGTAGTCTATTATGACTTGATTCTCTGAATCCAGAGATTCTATCTTTAGTTTTAAATCGATAATTAATTAGTTTTAAATTGATAATTATTTAGTTTTGCAAAAATTGATCGTTGCCAATGTACAAGCAGTTTTTACATAAATTTCTTATTTTTTGTGGTTCGGAACCCACGTAAAATTGTAGGTCCCCTCCGCCACCACGGAGGACATACACATTACAATTACACAATTACGAACAGTTAGGTAGACCAGCCATGAGTGGATCCTAGGGTCTTTATTGGTCTGAAACATTATAACAACAGCAACCTAATTGATAACGTAGAAATATCCCCAACCATAACATTGGATTATAACATTATTGAAATAATTTATAACCTATATAAAATAACAGGAGAGGTAAGAACTAAGAACACGAACAACAGAAAGAAGCAAATTCGGATTTTTTAATTTTCACTCCAAAGCTATAAACTGGGAAGATGTTGCATCGAGCATGGAAGTAATAGATTGGAAAACCATTTTCGAGGCCAAGACAACGGAGGAGATGCTAATGACTTTAGAAAAGACTAGAGATTGTGGAAAAACGTGTACCAAAAATACAACAAAGAGGAAATAGAAGCAGGTTCGAGAGACAAAAGAGTTCATTGTTCCGAAAGAGAAAGAGAGTGACTGCAAAATTAAGTAACTAAAGATAACAGAAAAATATTAAATGATAAACTGCAGAGTATCGATGACGTCATACAGGAACTAATTGAGAAGCATACAGAAAAAGACGACGACGACGACGCTATAGAAGCGATGAAGGTTAACTTAAAGTATTTCTATATATATAATTTTGCAAAAAGAAGTCGAAAAACCATGTGACTATCGGACCTCTGAAAAACGAGAACAGTGCTTTATCTGATGATCTAACAGAAGCATCTGAAATCATCATTCAGTATCCCAAAAACTGACACTGATATAACGGACTTCGACTTTACAATAAATTATATTACACAAGTTCTCAGGAAACTAGAAGCACACACGGCGGCAGGACCGAATAAATGGAATGCCACACTGATCAAAACTGCAAGAATGCAATCGCTGAGCCTCCATATTGGAAATGGAGACGATCACTCACACGGGAGAAATACCGGGCATCCTGAAGAGCGCGAACATAGTCCCAATATATAAAGGAGGAGATCGATCCGAAGCCAAAAACTATAGGCTACTGTCGCTTACATCTCCGCTAAAATATTTGAAAGAATAGTTAGAGAGAAAATCTATGACTGGAAATTCAATGATAACCAACATGGGTTTCGGTCAGGCAGATCATGCTTATCACAACTAATGGAACACAACAACATTATTGATGCACAGGAAAGTAATGAAAACTATGATGTAATATACACAGACTTTGCCAAGCGTTTTACAAGCGTGACCATGGAATCCATAATACATAAACTGAAATATATGGGAATAACAGGAAAAGTAGGGAAATGGATATATAATTTCCTTAGTGAGCGGCGGCAAGTCGTTACAGTACAAGGAGTATCTTCATCAGAATCAGAGGTCCTCAGCTCAGTACCACAAAGAACAGTATTAGCTCTACTACTCATTATAATCATGCTAACTGACATAGATGAGGACGTTACCAGAGACAGCACAGTAACATCCTTCGCGGATGACACAAAGATCAGTAGAAAAATAAGAAACCCAGAAGATATAGGATCTCTACAAACAGACATGAACAGAATCTACAAGTGGACGGAAGACAACAATATGAAGTTTAACACAGGAATTTCAGCTGTTACGGTACGGAAAACGAGAAGACCTAAAATCCATGGAATATTATACCCCAAATGGACAGGGAATTCAGAGATTCTAGAGCAAAAGATTTAGGGGTTGTAATGACAGATGATGCGAAATTTGAAACACAATAAGATAGCAGTAAAGAGAGCAAAGAGGATAACTGGGCAGATATTGAGAACCTTCAAACGAAGGGGTAATGAATCCTCTACTGAAAACCCTGATAATACCCAAATTGGAATACTGCTCGGTCCAAACATCCCCATATAAAAAAGAAGACATTAGACAGCTAGAAGGGATCCAAAGAAACTTCACAGCCAAGATCAATGTGTGCAAAGAACTAAACTACTGGGAAAGATTACGCGAACTAGACCTATATTCACTGGAAAGGAGAAGAGAGAGAGAGAGACCATTATTTACACTTGGAAAATAATGGAGAAACTAGTCCCTAATCTCACTCTGAACCCTATAACTCCCCAAACAACGGTGGAAAGTAGAAAAGGAAGACTGTGTCGTTCCCAAATTAAAGGCTAGACAGGGAACATCCTTAACCCTGAAAGAAAATTTTGTTGTAAGAGGACCAAAACTGTTTAATCAGCTGCCCAAAGACCGAGGGAGAACACGAATGGTGTTGCAGTAGACCTTTTCAAAAGAAGATTAGACGTCTGGCTCAGAACAATCCCCGCTGGCTATGTGAGGTGGAGAGTACAAGAAACCAACTCGCTACTTCATCAGGCCAACTCGAGAGCAGGGGCGACAAGCTTGACCTCTGTGAAATGAAGAATCATCGCGCGGAACCTTTGAAAAGTTGAAGGGGACACACACACACACACACACACACACACAGGTTATCAAATTATGCTACATAAATTAGTATACATATTCAGGATGTCGAAGTGAAGAAAAAAGTTCTACGAACATAAATCAGCAATCACTTCCTTTCCGAGATACATTGCTCTTTTGCCGAGGACGATCTAATTAAAATGAGCCATTAAAGTTTATGAAAATCGTAGTTGTCTGGTTGTTTAGGTAGCTAATTTTTTTGTTTTGATATTTTGTTTAATTTTTGAAACCAAAATTTTCTTCATTTCATACGTCATTCTCGTGTAATGTTAATAGCGTTTATGCGAGAGAAGTTAATAACATAGATGAATTGTAGCAACGTGTTCAAGATTGTTCAGAAACAATACGCAACCATGTACATATTTTCGAACGTATGCGACAAAATTTTTAACGACGCGTTGGAGCATGTACTTTGATGCAGGGAAACTATTTTGAGCACTTGCTGTAAATAAACTTTGATTAACTTTAATGACTCGTTTTAATTGGATCATCCTCCGCAAAAAAAAAAAACAATGTATCTCGGAAATGAAGCGATTGTGGATTTATGTTCATCGGGACTTTTTTGTTCACTTTGACGTCCTCAATATGTATACTAATTTAGTAATTTATGAAGCATAATTTGATATATATATATATATCACACACACACACACACACACACACACACACACACACACACACACGCGAGGAGTGATAAAAAAATATCGATAATTTTATTGCTACGGACAAATGAATGCAAATAAGAAATAACCGTTTACCTATATGAGTCTTCCTGCCGTCTGCAGTCTGCAGTCTGAAGCAAAATCTGCTACCATGAGTCATAGTTGGCTGGAGCGCTTAAAAGGAGGGTGTGTTTTTGCAGTACGTATAAATCTCTGAAATGGAACAATGCTCGTTCGGAGACGAACGAAATGATTAAAACAGCTTTTGGAAATGATGCTCTCAGTGTAGCTAACGTTTACAAATGGCACAAAAAGTTTAAAAATGGGGAAACATCGCTTGAAGACAAGGAACGCAGTGGCCGCCTTCCACTTCTCGTATGGATGAAAATGTCCAACAGATTCGATTTCTGGTTCGAGCAAATGTTTCTCCATTTCTAAACTTTTTGTGCCAATTGTAAACGTTAGCTACACTGAGAGCATCATTTCTTATTTGCATTCATTTGTCCGGAGCAATGAAATTATCGATACTTTTTGATCACTCCTTGTGTGTATGTATATATATATATATATATATATATATATATATATATAGTACTGTGAGGTATTGAAAAACTCATGATCTTTACTTGCCCCACAAACACCTTTAAATGGGAGACCAAAATGGGTGCACACACATTTCTACATTACTGTACAGTAGGGTGGATCGATTTTACATTTTTTTCGATTTCCATATTCTAATAGAGACAAAAACTTGCGCATGCATGAGAAAATAGCCTCTGCAAAATCTTAGCTTAATAGGTAATCATCTTGTGCCCCCGGCAGAGCGATGAAAATCATATTTTAGTAGTCAAAAACGTATTTTTCTTATAATTTTTAAAATATTTCAATATGCATCAAAATTATTCCTAATAACTATAAAGTCGATGAAAAAGACCTCATATGATCGTTTTTCCAAGCGCGTTGTCCTACGTTAATATCTTTTGCCCCCGGCATCAACGTCAAATGTTGAAAAAATAGGTAATTTATATACATATTTTCAGATCGGCTCTTTGTCTTAAATAATGCATTTATATATTTCCCATAGCATTTATATCGTTGCTTAGGCATGAAATAACACACGCGCAAAATTTTATGACTCTAGACTCTAGAGTAATATCTTATGTCCCCGAGAAAAGTCTAAATGTGGATTATAATTACGTTAATGCGATGTTATAAGTACGATAAGTACTAAGTACAGCTCCTCGCTTGCTAATTTTATAAAATTAGCAACCCAGAACTCACCACGAGGAGGTGGCTGTACGTAGAGTTCCACCCTATCCAGCCCCAACCACCCTTCCTTTGGCTGCATGTCGATTTACATACGGTAATCTTTCTTAGAATCAAATCGTGGAATTTTTGTTCGGGAGTGAAGACGGGAGCGGATGAATCCGTCCCTCTCTTCTATTCCACTTACACTGGCAGAGGCTTCGGTTACTAATTTGATGAGTCTCTCGACCGCTTGAGTATGACAAGGGAATAGTGGGATCAGTCCATCAGGCTGGTCTCCCGTCTCAACAAACTCTTTTATTCGGGTATCAGGTATTGTTTTTGTAACGGGGGGTTCGGTCACCTCAGCCGTTTGCCAGTTGATCATTTCGTAATAGTTTTGACTATCGTAGAGCAGCCCAGGCATGGCGAAGGCTCGAATTTCCCCGCTGGTGATTGTTTTGATCGTGCTTTTAATATTCTTCTCCATCCCAATTCTCTTGTGTGTTGCTCATCGGCATGTAGCATGGAGATCAAAATATTTTCTGGGTGAGCAAAGAAAGAATTTCTACGGAGGACTTTGTTGGCGATTGTCTTAGATCTTTGAGGCATGGTCTGAGAGAGACGCATCATTTCGAAAAAATGTTTTGCGCCCTCAGTGAAACGAGTTTTTCTTTATCTTAAACCAAATTGGTGCGTAACTGTTATAATGAATCGCACAATTTCGTTGAAGGTGCTGGAGGGTTCACTGGTTGAAACATAGAGGCGCAGAAATATATTGCTGTTGTCAGCCACCTGGAATGCGCCATCTTACCTGGATTTCGAGCCGCGAGAGCTGAAGAGCAGCTACCGCTTGACACTGCTCTGTAGATGCCTAACAAATATTTTTGGTCAGTGCTCAACTCGGCATCATCTATGTCAATGTCGGGAGATGGAATGGCATCGAATTCTGTAATTGGAAGTTTTTCGCAGTCGTTCAGTTGTTTTCCAACTGGTCCAGTAAAGCCCATTGGCCCAGTTGTTTTGCCGTCCAAGTCTTGAATGAGGTGTCGCAGTGATAATTCATTACCGTGTAATAGGCATATGATCCACTGAACTGGCCTTTGTAGTTTCATTTCAATCATACGAATGGCTCCACCCTTTCGACCCGTGTTCACTGCGGTACCATCACAGCCGATAGCCACAATGTCGTCCGTGCTAATATTGTTAGTCTGCTGCTGCTGCTGGCAGCACTCACCAGAGATGACCTTCAAACCCTAGCCTAGAGTCATAAAATTTTGCGCGTGTGTTATTTCATGCATAAGCAACGATATAAATGCTATGGGAAATATATAAATGCATTATTTAAGACAAAGAGCCGATCTGAAAATATGTATATAAATTACCTATTTTTTCAACATTTGACGTTGTTGCCGGGGGCAAAAGATATTAACGTAGGACAACGCGCTTGGAAAAATGGTCATATGAGGTCTTTTTCATCGACTTTATAGTTATTAGGAATAATTTTGATGCATATTGAAATATTTTAAAAATTATAAGAAAAATACGTTTTTGACTACTAAAATATGATTTTCATCGCTCTGCCGGGGGCACAAGATGATTACCTATTAAGCTAAGATTTTGCAGAGGCTATTTTCTCATGCATGCGCAAGTTTTTGTCTATTAGAATATGGAAATCGAAAAAAACGTAAAATCGATCCACCCTACTGTACAGTCTTTACAGCCACACTTACACTTTTCCTCCTAAGTATATATCAGGGATGGGGTCAAATACAATTGCCCAAATACAAATATAGATACAAATACACTATTTTTTTTACGGCCAAATTCAAATACAGATACAAATATTCGAATTTATAAATCTACAAATATAAATACAAATATGAAGCTTCAAATACAAATAAAATGCAAATACAATTTTTACTGTATTTGCAAATTTCGTACCAATTTCATCCTAAATATAAATTGATAATATTTACTTGACTTCGGCTATCCCTCAAGTAAGACAATACTGGTATAGTACTTATTGTAGAAAACTTAACATTGCAAAACTTTGGCTCTTATCAAAGTAACTTCATTTTCACACCAAGGCAAGAAAAGTAACAAATTCCTCTTGTTTATTATTTTTATTGGAGAAAATTATTTCACACTTGATATTTCTGCACTTTTGCATAATTGAAGAAAATAAATTCATATTTCTCAATGTTTGATTTTTACTGTTCATATCAATTTGTAGTTATATAGTCTGTAGTCTGTACAATGGATTTAAAACATTTAACTTAAATTACATTAGTGTATTTGACTGTATTTGAAGCAAATACGGCAAATAAAAGGCTCAAATACAAATTCAATTACAAATATGCAGCTTTTTAAATTCTCAAATACAAATGCAAATATCCATTTTTGTGTATTTGTAAATACAAATACGTATTTGACCCCATCCCTGGTGTGTATATATATTGTAATGTATATGGTTGTAAATCGTGACTTGGTCCGCAATCGATATGGACCGTGACTTATTTTTGGTTGGCAAGGTATTGGTATTGATGGATACCGTAATGAAATTGACTGGATTCTTTGGATCTGATATATTTTGCATGTCGGTTACAAATAGATATAGAGTGTAACATATTTGTAGATAGTAGTCTATTATGACTTGATCCTCTGGATCCAGAGATTCTATCTTTAGTTTTAAATTGATAATTAATTAGTTTTGAATTGATAATTATTTAGTTTTGTTCAAATTGGTTGTTGCCAATGTACAGGTAGTTTTTACATAGTGGAGCCACCTCGATGGGCCGAAGTGGCCCCTAGTGTGCCCACTATAAAAATTTCTTATGTTCTTTGTGGTTCGGAACCCACGTAAAATTGTAGGTCCCCTCCGCCACCACGGAGGACATGCGCAATACACAATTACGAACACAGTAGACCAGCCATGAGTGGATCCTAGGGTCTTTGTTGGTCTGAAACATTATAACGTGTGTGTGTATGTATATATATATATATATATATATATATATATATAATATATATATTATATATATATATATATATATATATGGGGAGAGAACGAGCAAATGAAAAATGAGGCACCTCCCCAGGAATCGAACCAGGGATCATCCAATTGCCGGTCGGATATGCTAATTTCTTAGGGGTCATTCTCTGTCAGATCAACCAAAAAAAATTGAAATTAACACCCTCATCTCTCATATTTTGCTGAAATTTGGTTTGTAGGGAGTTTGTGAGCCCTGAATCCATTTCTGAAATTATAAGGTCAATCCGACCAACGGTTCAAGAGATATGACCTCGGGCAATTTGAGGTCACTCGCGAGGTTACTAACATTTGGCGAGCCATAACTTGGGTAATAATTGTCATAATTATATAAACGTATATATATTTAGAATCAGAAAATGACAAGGAATCCAAATATGCAAGTTTTAGAACTCTAGGTTGAAAAATAAAAAAGTTGCACTGTAACCAAAATTTGAGGTCACGATTTGACCTCTGGGGTATCAAATGAGAATTTTTTTTTTAAATGTAAAAAATGAAGGCATAGGCATTGGCTATTAGAATCAGCAAAAAAAAGTTTGTTAGTATTTTTCATGTAACTAACATATAAGTGAACACCATATTCATAAGTTGTGCGTCAATTCTACCTATTTTTTCACACTTAAGCTCATAATTTGACCTATAGAAATTAAAATTACATTTTTTATAGATATAAAAAACAAAGTCAGAGTTCTTGACTAATAGAAACAATCATAAAAAGTTTGTTTATGTTGGTACTTTTCATGTAACTAACTTATAAGTGAACACCATATTTATAAATTGCTTGTCATTTCAAGGAATTTTTATATCTTAGCTATCAATTTGACCTCAAGCTCCAAGAATTTAATAAAAATTGTATTTCACTGCTAATCTACATTGGCAATAATAGTTATAATAGTGAAAGGGGAAGACTAAGCTCACATGTAGCCTAAACAAACCTGTTGAAACATGTTGCTACTTGTCTAAGTGCAGAATCAACACAGATAGTTGCAAAATTCCTTGTCTACAGGTTAGTACAGTTCCAGCCAGCACTGTGGGTGGCTGGTGGGTATGGTGTTTTAATGAGCCTCAGAGACTATCAAGGCCTAAAATATTAAGTGTGTATAGCTCAGGGTTGGCAAGAAACCCACTTTTTTTGAAAAAGCCCACCCCAGGTGGGTTTTTTCGGGTTTTTTCACCTTAAACCCGAAAAAACCTGGGTAAAATTGGGTTTTTTCATATGTCCATATGGTAGTTCATATTAGACCTACCTATTCTTATTTTTATAATAATACTGTACTGTACCGTACACTATTAATATAACATTTGTCTTGTTTTTAGCAAAAAGGTTGCCTTCCAGGCAATTAAGCATAAAAAGTTATTATTTTCTCAGATTGAGCTTCACAACAAAATTTGGAAAACATGGACCAATTTGAACTAAATTTGGTGTGGTAAATTATCCTATTTGTTAGGCTATACTTCCTATGGAAGACAGGCCCCTGTGTCTTCTGCTGGAAGTAGATGAATTACAGCTCCCAAAGGGAACTTAATTCAGCTAGTTATATCTATTTAATTCATATTACTGAATATTTTTCTTTTATTTCACAGTTAAATAAAACAAACTGGCAACAGCATATTTATCTTTACTGCTAGCCTACAGAATTAGTCTGTTTGAAGTTATAACTGCATTAAATAATGCCAAAGACCTTTGGATCAGGAAGAAAATCAGGGCATGAATGGAGTGGTCAATATTATTGATGAGACTAGTAAAGTTAGATGCAAACATTGCAGTAATGAAATAAGTAATAAAATAGAGCGAATAAAAATGCATTTAATGAAATGTTTGAAACACATGGAATCAAGAAACAAGACTGACAATACTGCCAGTACATCATCTTCATACTGCCATGACATAGACCTCTCAGATGATCCAGACTCATCCTCACGACCACTGACACAATTACAGATGAAAAAAAGAAAAATTCAAAAGAAAGTAAGCGATTTTGGCATGACAACAACAACTTTGCAGAAAAATGTCATTGATAACAAAATAGCCAAATTCTTTTATGCAAATAATATTCCATTTCTATGTGCAGAGTCTAAGTATTTTATTGAAATGATAGAGACTCTAAGACCAGGCTACACTCCACCTTCCCGTCGAAATTTGTCTGGTCCACTTTTAAATACAATCCATGAAGAAGTAGAAAATTCCTTGAAGATGCAGTTGACTGAAGAATCAGGATGTATAACACCCTGATTGGCTGATGTCTACACTCTATAACCTGCTACCTCACCCAAAGAGTTATACCTGTAGGTCTATTTGTTGACTCATGTTTGCTTGCTTTGCATGTAAAATCATTATAGGCGCCAATATGACAATTTTTAAAAATATGCACTTCTTAAGCTTCATGAAAAAACCCACAAGTGGGTAAAATAGTGGGTTTTTTCAAGTGGTTTTTTTTAAAAAAAAACCCGGGTGGGTTTTTTCGGGCTGGGCCCACTAGTGCCAACCCTGGTATAGCTATATATTTTCTAAAAAATATATATTACCTAATTGTAAATCCTATATCTTTACAGATCAAAATACAATGGTTCGGCACTTGAAATACTGCCAGGACCCTATTCAAAAACACAAGAAACGCATAACAATCAATCTTAGAAAAGTGACTGATGTACTTGTTGAAAAATGTGCTGGAAGAGTGAAAAAAGACTCATTGTTGTGTGTGAACTGCTGGACACTGATAATGAAAAACCCCACTATACTTAGTACCACTGAAAACAACGAGTCTGAGCAGGATTCAAATGAATCATCTACTATCAGTGGCTTGAGTAACATCTCTTCAATTCAAGATCTGGACAATGACAGTGATTGCTTGATAAAGGAAAATCCTTCAACTTCAGTTGAACCAGTTCTAGCATTTCTGGACCAAACACCAGTTAAAAAAAGTAAGTAATAAATTAATATAATAACTTATACTTTACTACAAGGTCTGTTTGATCTACTATATAGCCAATTATATAGCATTTAAGGTACTATAATTAATATTTAATTACTAATATTCAGGTGTGTGAAACCTTTTTTTCTGTTCTTTTCAGAAGGGCTGTCATTAAGCCAGAAAAAGCGCAAGGCTCGTGGTAAGCTATCATCTGCTCAGAAACACCTGAAGGAGAGGCTAGAACTCAATTATGGTGTTCAAATTACCGAGGAGGTAAGTGATACTTCAAAACCTGAAACTAAATCTGAAAAACATCTAGACAAATTAATGAATGAATTGAAACAGTCATTCCTGAAGAGCAAATGTCACCATCACAAACTACAAATATTGACACTCTCACCATACACAATTGAAAAAACAGCTAGTTTCTTTCAAACTACAACATACATGGTGAAAAGAAGCCGTTCACTTAAATCAGAACATGGAATCCTTCCGAAGATTCCACTAATGAGTAAAGGAAAAGTGATATCTGAAGAACACAAAGATATAGTTAGAAGATTCTATGAGTCAGAAGAGGTTAGTCGTATGTGTCCTGGCCAAAAGGATTGCGTGAAAGTTATCAGTGCTGAAGGTGCAAAAACGATTGGTCCTCGGGAATTTAAGAGAGATGTTTGAACTATATAAAAATGATGAAAAGAATCCCAAAATAGGATTTTCCACATTTGCAAAATTACGGCCATCATATTGTGTGCTTGCCGGTAGTGGTGGGACTCATTCTGTCTGTGTCTGCACATACCATCAAAATCCAAAATTGCAGCTGGCTGCATTGGGAGAAAGAGGTCTTTCATACAAGGATCTTATGGATTACAGTGTCTGCAGTACAGAAAGAGAGACTTGCATGATGCAACTTTGCAATGATTGCCCAAGAGAAGAGGGTGTCCTGGATTTTCTTGAGTTACTTGACAGTGTGAAATCAGCTCCAAATGAAATATCTTACAAGCAATGGGTGACTGTTGACCGTTGTACAATGGTTGATAAGGTGGAGCCACTTCATGAATACTTATCATCCCTAAGCATGAAAATATCCCGCATGGTTCGTCATCACTTTGTTGCTCAGCAACAATCACAGTACTTCAAGCAGTTGAAAGAAACACTACCACCTCAGAGCGAGGTAGTTATAGTAGGTGATTTCTCTGAGAATTATTCTTTCATTGTCCAGGATGCTGCCCAAGGGTTTCACTGGGACAATTCACAGTGTACAGTTCACCCTTTTGTCATCTATTATAGATCATCTGCAGACCAGGAACTTAGCCATTTTAGTGTCTGTTTCTTATCTGCATCACTAAAACACAACACTATAATGGTTTACTCATTCATATTGAAGCTTATGACATATGTTAAATTCAGATGCCCACAATTGAAGAAGGTGCACTATTTCTCAGATGGATGTGCTGGCCAATATAAGAACAGATACAACTTCACAAATCTCTGTTACCATGAAGAGGATTTTGGTCTGTCTTGTGAATGGCACTTCTTTGCTACATCCCATGGCAAAAATGCATGTGATGGGATTGGAGGAACAGTGAAAAGAGCTACTGCTCGTGCCAGTTTGCAGAGAACTACAGAGAGGCAAATTCTTACACCAGAACACATGTTTCAGTTTTGTGAAGAAAACTTGAGCAAGAAGATAAACTTTTTCTTTGTAACTACAGCTGATTTGAAAGATGCAGAAGAACGGTTGGAACATCGATTCAAGGATAGTAGGGCTATTCCTGGAACTCAGAAATATCATAGATTTGTTCCCCTAAACAAGGAAGAACTGATGGTGTATCCCATTTCAAGTGGCATTGGAGAAAAGAAAAGAATAAGGAAAAGTCATTTTACTAATGAACCTGCAATGCTTGGTAACCTAAAATGTGTCAAACCAGGAGAGTATGTTGGCTGCATTTATGACATGCAAGTTTGGTATGGAATTGTGGAGGAATATTGTGAAGAGTTTGATGATTTCACTGTGAACTTTCTACATCCCTCTGGGTCATCAGGATCAAGTGCATATTATTATCCATCAAACAAGGATTCATGTGCAGTGCCAGGACATCATATATTAACTGTAATGAGTTGTCCTACCCTAAGAGGAGGCAGCAGAATTCAATACATTTTTCCACAAAAAGAAATTGATGAGAGCATCGAGCATGCAAAAATTGTATTAGGCTAGCACATGAATCCTCTAAGTAGGTCTTCCCCTTTCACTATTATAACTATTATTGCCAGTGTAGATTAGCAGTGAAATACAATTTTACATTTTTTGCCTTTGTTTTTATATCTATAAAAAAATGTAATTTTAATTTCTATAGGTCAAATTATGAGCTTGTGTGAAAAAATAGGTAGAATTGACGCACAACTTATGAATATGGTGTTCACTTATATGTTAGTTACATGAAAAATACTAACATAAACAAACTTTTTTTTGTTGATTCTAATAGCCAATGCCTATGCCTTCATTTTTTACATTTAAAAAAAAAATTCTCATTTGATAGCCCAGAGGTCAAATCGTGACCTCAAATTTTGGTTACAGTGTAACTTTTTTATTTTTCAACCTAGAGTTCTAAAACTTGCATATTTGGATTCCTTGTCGTTTTCTGATTCTAAATATATATACTTTTATATAATTGTGACCATTATTACCCAAGTTATGGGTCGCCAAATGTTAGTGACCTCGCAAGTGACCTCAAATTTCCCGAGGTCATATCTCTTGAACCATTGGTCGGATTGACCTTATAATTTCAGAAATGGATTCAGGGCCCACAAACTCCCTATAAACCAAATTTCAGCAAAATCTGAGAGATGAGGGTGTTAGGCACTGGTTGATCTGACAGAGAATGACCCTTAGTGGGAAATTTGGCTTATGGACTTTGGGTAAACCGTATGGAATTCCTGGATTAGAACCAGAAGCAAACAAAAAATTGTATGTATTGTCATCAATAATATTACTATTTTTTAATTTATGCAAAAACCTATTAAGTTTATCTTCGAGTTCCCCGTTGAGCCCAACACTAGCAAATACATTTCTTTGCCATTACGATTTGGTTGAAAAGTTTCGACCTTTTCCAGTTTGTGTACCGTTTTTCATATAATTTATTTTTGCTGCTTTTCAGATCAAAAATGAGTGATCAAAAATGAGTTCTTGATAACGGAACCTAACCTAACCTAACCCACATTATAACTTTCGTCACTTGGGCACAGGATGTTTACTATGCTGTATGTAATGTACTGTAAAAAACGGTACATAAACTGGAAAACGTCCAAAAGTTGTCCCAATAGTTATAAACCCGTATATTACAGAAGATAATGAATGACATTTTCTTAATATTTAAACATCCTTCACACGTAAAACTTTTTCTTCATTATCTAAATAAACAACATATTAATATTAAGTACACAGGTGTAAACGAAGCAAATAATAGTTTACCTTTTCTGGATGTTCTAGTTAAACCGGCTAATAAGTTCCAGACCTCACTATTTAGAAAACAAACTTTTACTGGTTTGGGAAGCAATTATTTAAGTTGTATATTTTATAAATATAAGATTAAAGCTATAGTAACATTATTAACAAGAAGTTACCGAATTTGTTCAGATTACTCTTCATTAAATGAAGAATTAAAATTTTTAAAACAGTACTTTATTAATAATTACTACCCTTCTAATCTTTTTGACAACCAATTAAAGAAATTTTTAAATAACACTTTTAATACTAAACTTCCCATAACCACAGTAAAAGAAGAAACCAGATATATTAAATTACCTTTTTATCGTTATTTATCATTGCGTATTCGAGGTGGTGTCCAAACTGCTTAAGTCTAGTTATCCCCAAATAAATTTTAGATTCGCCGTCGTCAACCCACTTAAATTATCAAATTTTATAGTTCAAAGACATTCCCCAAAACTGTATCCCCCTAATGTTGTTTATAAATGTACGTGCGACAGCTGTAAGGCTGCGTATATTGGCAGTACTCAACTTCAACCTTTCTCAACATTTGGGTTTATCAGTCCGTACCAACCGTCCCCTCAGTAGCCCACCAAATCCGCAATTAGAAACCATAGTAATGAAAACAACCATCCCCTTCACAAAACTCAGTTCGAAATTCTAACTAGATCCAATAACCTTACAGAAATCCGAATTTTAGAATCTTTGTATATCTATAGAAACAAACCCTCCATTAACAACAATAGTTCATCTTACAAATTATAGCTCTTCTTACTAACCAACCAACTTTCATGGACATATCATACCTTCCAATTAACTGACCATACATTTTTTTCTGTTTCTGCCAAATATGGAGGTTGACGTAAACATTGTGTATTTACCAGTTGAGGTAATTTTAATTTAATTTTAATGATTTTAATTTTCTTTTGTATTGATGTAATTTTCATTATTCTTATTTTTGTTTTAAGGTTTTAAGATTTATAATTCACTGATGACAAGATTTGTCGAAACGTCTGAAGTATAAAAAATAAACGAAAATGTTTGCTGTTGTGTTGGTTTTCTTTATATATATACAGGGTGGGCCGTAAGTTTCCATACATAGGAAAAATAAACATTTTTTTATGGACAACCATTTTTATTTATATAATATGCTCTACATGGTTGCCATTGTTTTGAAAACACATTTCAATACGTGTTCCCCACTGTTGATGAACACGCATTAGCACAGTTGACGTTATGCTTGTAATGGCGTTGGTGATACGTTCCTTTAGATGATTTATGTCTCGTATCTTTTCCTGATACACCATGGCCTTCAAGTGCCCCCAAAGATAGAAATCAAGGGGGGTGAGATCTGGGGATCTGGGAGGCCACTCCACAGGACCACGCCGACCAATCCAAGCATCCGGAAACTGCTGATCCAAATACCGACGCACGTGAAGACCATAATGAGGTGGAGCTCCATCTTGCTGGAAGTAAACTGGGAAGTTACCTTCCTCGTTTAGCAGGGATGGGAAAATCTCTTCTTGCAACATGTTAAGATACCTTTCGGCATTAAGATTTCCACTGACAAAAATTGGTCCAATAATTCTGTCACCCCATATCCCGGCCCACACCATCACTTTACCGGCACCTTGCATCTTCGTCGGACTCAGCCAGTTAGGGTTAGCATTACTCCAATAACGTATGTTTTGCCGATTAACCTCTCCATTGACGTAAAAATTTGCTTCATCAGTAAACAAGATCTTACAAACGCATATTCTTAGGGTATCTGAAACATAAAAACAAACGTTTAAATTTTCCTATGTATGGAAACTTACGGCCCACCCTGTATATATATGTATATTATATATATATACAGGGTGTCCCGTAAGTCTGGACCCATAGGGATTTATAATATATTTTTTTATTATATTATTATTTTATTTTTTATTATTTTTTTATTATTTTTATTATGATTTTTATTTGTGGGGCCACTTGAAAGCCAAAGTGTACGAGGTCAAACTTCAGAACATTTCCACCTTAAAGCACGCATTGTGGAGGCGTGTCAAGAAATTTCTGCGACTGTGATTCAGAAAGTGCTGTCGCAGTGGAGATTGCGTCTTCAACTATGTGTGCGACACAACGGCGGACACTTTGAACAGATTATGTAATAAATTTTTGGACTATTTTGTAATTTTATTATTTTTCCCTATGGGTCCAGACTTACGGGACACCATATATATATATATATATATATATATATATATATATATACATATATATATATATATATATATATATATATATAATATATATATATATATATATATATATATATGCATGAGTGACCCGTTGCTCACGTTGAGCTTCTATGATGAAAAAGAAAAAAACTATAGTATTTGTCCTTTACCATTACTTATTCGAACTATAGTGGATTTCATTTTCCCAGAAGAGTCCCTTTTTCTATGCACGGTCTGTGTAACACACCACGCCCACGTACATATATATTCATTAACAAGAGTTAAATTGATTATGGAAGGGTTGTTTAACACTGTAAATATGCGTTTTACGTTATCGCTTCATCATAGAATGTTATTGAAATACTGGAATTGAAGTAATCTAATTATAACCCGTTGTTGTCTGGAGTTATTTTCTGCAAGAGAAGTTTCCTTTTCAATATAATGCCACCATTGTGTGTTTGTGTGTGTGAGTGAAGGAACACAATGCTGCATTTTATAATTGCTTTTTTATTCATTCTAGAAGGTAACTTTTTAAATTGTTATATATATATATACACACACACATTTTAACTGCAAACACAGTATAATTAATGTAAAGAACGACGCTTGTGTAGAAGAACGTTCCGCACAAGATGAGGAGGGAGAACGAACAAATGAAAAATGAGGTACCACCCGGGAATCGATCCCGGGATCATCTGATTGCCGGTCAGATATGCTATCCACTACACCATGGACCTTGATCAATCAGGGCATTGGTTTCTGCTCGTATGTAGGAGAATTAAGACTCCTGATTGATCGAGGTCCATGGTGTAGTGGATAGCATATCTGACCGCAATCGGATGATCCCGGCTTCGATTCTCGGGTGGTACCTCATTTTTCATTTGTTCGTTCTCCCTCCTCATATTGTGCGGAACGCTCTTTACACAAGCGTCGTTCTTTACATATTATATATATATTTTTTTTTATTTATTTATTTATTTGCTCGTATTTATTTATATATTTATATTTTCTTTTTCCGTTGAGTCGTTTCCTTTTGACGGTGTGTCCAAAATTGGCCTTTGTCGCAAAATCCGTTCACTCATTCTCGTCAACTGCGTGGAATTTATATCTACTTAGTCTTCATAAATGGCAAAATAGAAGCTGTGCCTCCAGGCACCCTCGTGGCACCTTCCCAATCTTTCCTCTCTCTCTTTCCCGCGAGGAAAAAGTTAAAATTGTGGAGATGGGCGAATCTTTTTTTTTTGGCGCTGTGACTGATTTGACCTCTGACCTTTCGGGTTGAGATGTCAGTAGGCGGAGCTAAGTTTAAGGGGGATGGATGAATGGAAGTGCGTCGGGAAGGGGTGGGTGGGTATTGGGGAAGGCAGTGGGAGGAATACACCCGTTCGCGGCCGATTCCGCTTAAATGGTTAAGCGAAGCTTAAGAAATGGTCGGTTTTGGTGCCTTGAATCGAATAATGAGATTAAATGATTAAATGGCGTATCCTCGAGTTTGAGTGGCGTTATTTCCTATTTAATGTATCGCGCGTTCATTTTCATTCGAGGTGTATATACACCATACGGGCTCGCGGTTAAACGGGGCGCATTGTACGAACTCCGCTTCGTTTCTGTAACACCTTCGGGCCCTTTAGAAATAGGTGAAAATGTTTCTTGGCCTGATGCGGTGGTTAGGTCGTCCGTTTTTTCGTTGACGAAGTAAAGTATCTTCAATGTTTCATTTACCATTTCGCTTCTCGCTTTTTCCGAGCCGTTTACCGCAATTTGGCCTTTAGTTTTTGGCTTTACTGGGCTCTTAGATTAATTAAAAGGTAACGCGCGTCGAAGTGATTAAAAGATATTGGCAATGGTAGTTAAAAGGGAATTGGCTCGCGTGGCCGATTCATTGGTCATAAAATATGCCAATAATATTAATTAGGGCGGAAGATAAAGAATTATTGGTGAAATGTGAAATATTAAGAAATTAAATATTAAATGACATTAATACGAACATTTATCGCTATTCCATTAAATTAAGAAATATTTAGTATGAAGCTACTCTCGAGTTTCGTTGGAAATCGAGGGTGACGCGTCTTGAGGACTCCCCCCCCCTCCCCACGAACCAAAATTCTACTTTGACTCTATGTACGAGTTCAAATTGGAATTTCAATTTTGCATTTCATTTCGGGTTTGCATTTTGGTTCGTTAATTTTTTTTTTTTTTTTTTAATTTATTCATATTTTACGTCAAAATGAAAGTTACAAAAAAAGTGAGTCTTAAAATTGAAGTCAAAAGCAATTTATTTCACAGTCGCTATTCGACATTCTGAAAGTCAGTCATTCTTTTTCGACTTCTCGCGCTTCATACGTAAGTGAAAATGACTACCTTAACCTAACCTAACCTAACGAGTATCAACTGGGTATAACCTAACCCGAAGTAACCTACTTTAACTTAACACAAATTTAATTCATATTTTAAACGTTAAAAATTATGGTAATTTTTCGTTTAGTAAACCACCTCCCACTTTCGAGGAAGAATTTTTTGATGTTTCATATATTATCGTAATAAAGTTGACCTCATTTCTGCAGATGTACCGATAGAAAAAATAGGAAAAAACTAACGAGAATATCACGATTTAACCTAACCAATTGTCAAGGGCGTACAGTTGACCTTACCGGGCATTCGATTAACCATATTAAAACTTGGTGGGGAGCTACAGGATAGTACCAAAACTACGAAAGATGAAGTTGAAAAATTACAGCCGGTACGGTGCTACTGTAGTATGCGGTCTACCTACGATTCGGCGGTCTACCTTTTAATTATAGTTTCTTATCTTCTTCTTATTTTATTATTAGGTTAATTGTACGCCCTTGACGATTGGTTAGGTTAAGTCGTGATATTTTCGTTAAAACTAACGAAAATATCACGACTTAACCTAACCAATCATCAAGGACGTACTGTAGTATGCGGTAGTAGTATGTTTAACTTCTTTAATAATTCCTTAATTGTGTAAATTAAATTATAATTCCTTTCAATTCATTTTCAATTCCTTTTAAATATTTTGAACGGTAGACCGCATACTACAGTAGAAACTTAACGGTAGACCGCATACTACAGGAGCACCCCCGGTACAATTCATGATCACCCAACGATATGACGCGCTGTGGAAAGTCGAAGGTCACGAAACTAAATAAATTATTTGGTGTCGAGGTTTTTGCGGTTCAGTTTCATTTATTTGCCTCTAAAGTTAGCGTTTCCCAAACTCGCGTGTCCAGCGCCCCCTTCAAACTGAAGTCATTGCTTCACGCCCCATAATTAGTGACGTAGCAATAACGATGTTTCATTAATTTGGCGTGTTTTTCAAACAGTTTTTAAGTCTTTCCTTCGCTAACCCCCTCGCGTCCCCGCCCTTCAGTAGGTTTTGCGCCCCCAACCCCAACCCCAGTTTCCAGTTTGGAAAAGTGTCCCCGAAGTCAAAATTCGAAGTCTGAGTTCGTGTTGAAAGTGAAAAGTGAGGCTCACGTTCAAAATTCAGTGGAAATAAAAATAAAAATTTAGTGAAGCGTCAAAGTTGAGAGTCGAAATTGGTTCCAAGTCGAAATTTAATTAAAAATTTAATCTGTTGTTTTAAAGGTTCATCATGGGTTTTGCGGGTGCTTTTAGTTTGTGATGGAGGCGAGGGGCTGAGGAGGGTGAGTCAGTGTTACTTCCTGAGAAATAGAGTACTTTGATTTTTTTTTTTTTTTTTTTTTTGGTGAGAGAGATTTGAAATGGCGGTAATTAAAAGAAAGATGTTAGATTAATTTTGTAAGTGACATCGCGTAATATCGTAACGATCCAATTTTGTCCGAATTGTTTTGAAAGATGGTACGGTACAACCGTAACTTAAAATAGCTCTTTGGAATCAATCCTATTAGCGCGCAGTGGTGGGCACCGTTAACCAAAAAGTTAACTTCGTTAATCCGTTAACCAAAAAGTTAACTTCGTTAACCGTTAATCCGTTAAACATGTAACGGAAGTTACCGATAAACCGTTAACGTTAACTTTTATTATAAAAAAAATGAAAAACACAATATATATAAGCACACCGCACAAAAAATTAGTCACCCCTAATAGCACCGATAGTAGGAAGTTCAAGGTCACACAGAGGGCGCTGATGTAGCATTGGTAAGTGACAAGTAGCGGTGACGTAGCACACAGGATCAGATCTGTTTCGTGAGGTGGTGAAGAACAGTGTGTGTTGGATATAGTCTGCAAAATGGGTCGTGAGGCAGACGTTACTCAGTGGCAAAAAGGAGCCATCGTGTTTGGCAGAGCCCACGGACACAAAATGTCTGAAGTAGCCCAATTTATTGGTGTGTCAACGTGTACTGTCCAGCGAGTTTACAAAGAGTGGTGTAGTTGGCAATCAACTGACAATCGACGGCGTAACTGTGGCCGGAAAACAATTCTCGACAATAGGGGCCGCCGCCATGTTTCTCGTCTAGTAACTGCAAATCGTTTTCAAACCAGAGAACAATTGCTCCAAGAAACCAATGAGGTTCTCCAGCGACCAATTTCCGAACGGACATTGCGACGAGAACTGCATGCGATGGACATCTGGAGCAGGGTACCACGGAAGAGGCCGCTGTTAACAGCAAGTCACAAATTGGCACGTTATAAATGGGCTCAGAGGCACAAAAACTGGACTGCGGCAGATTGGAAACGTGTAATTTGGTCCGATGAGTCCCGTTTTTGTTTGTTCTCCAATGATGGGAGGCGACGAGTACATCGCAGGTCCAATGAAGCCTTTAATCCTGAATGCGTCGAAGGTGGTGTTCAGGCTGGAAACAGAAAGTGAAGCGCAGGACTGGCGGACTTCGGACGGCTGGCGGAACTTCGGACCGGCTGATGAACGAGTGGCAGCAAATCGATGTTCAGTACATGCACAACCTCGTAGAGTCTCTGCCTCGCCGGATTCGTGCGGTTATCAAGGCCAGATGCGCCGTCACACGTTATTAGGTACATTCTGAGAGGGGTGACTAATTTTTTGTCCGGTGTGCTTATAATTTAATTTTCCCTCTTCTTCTCGTTCTCCATTTTGTCCATGAGATGCATGTTGCCCTTCATGAAAATTAGCATATCAAAGTTTTCATCAGACAGGGATGATCTCTTGGCCCTCAGGATGTCCTTGCCCATAGAGAACAAACGCTCCACTGCAGCACCGGAGGGGATGGCTGTGTTGAACTTGATGAACAAGTCCACCAACACTTGCTCACCCAAGAAGGCAGCATCTGTCAGCAAGTCCTTGGAGTTGGTCTCCAGCCAGGTCTTGACCAAGTTCTGGGCCTTGCCCTTGAGTGACCTGTGGCTTCTGCTGCTCTCTTTTGTCTGGATGACAGCACTGAAGAAGTCATCCTCCTCCTCCTCGTTGTTGCTGCCCACTTCGTTGGACTGCTGCTTCATGGCCTCCTCGACTGTACCCTCCATGCTTTTCCTCACCCTGCCGACCTTGGTGTTGTCATACTTGTCCAACCAGATGAGGCGAAACCTGGGATGAAAGGCAGCAGCCAGCTGGCATTCGTCATCCTCCAGTAGGGGCCCAAACCTTTTGTCGATGCCTGCCAAAAGTGCGTCGACCAAGGCGCTGCAGTAGACGAGGCCCTTGGACTTCAAGTCCTTAAGCCTGAAGATTGTCGCAGCAACTGTTGGCAGCAGAGTCCCAAGGTAGGCTTGTTCCTCCCCCTGGATCTAGTCGAGTGCTTTGGCCACAGGTGACATGATCTGGAAATAAAACAATGGAGAATTTGTAAATTGTAGAAATTCAAATTTGTATTATTCTGCAATATTATTCTGCTGTATTTTACTCAATAATATAACGATAATTGAATGAGCAAAACTAAAACGTATCTACTGGCTGGTGTTAAGAAAAATATAACTTTATTGCAATAAATAAATATAGTTGGAATAATTGTATTCTTAAACGTTTACGTAAACAACGCTATTATTGTATCAAGGTCCTGCATTTAATTGTAACCAGAAAAAAATAAATCGTGGAATTTCCACGAGTCCCGCTAGTTTATTAAAATAATAGAAACTTTTAAACGTTTATTTATGAATTTTTTGGGTTAACGGACTTGAGTTAACGGAAGTTAAATGTAACGGAAGTTAATTAGTCCGATAATGATTTTCAAAGTTAACTTAAAAGTTAAATCGTTAACGAAAAAGTTAACTTCGTTAATTAACGATTAACGGATTAACGGTTTGTGCCCAGCTTTGTAAATAGCGCGT
This sequence comes from Bathynomus jamesi, assembly GCA_023014485.1. NCBI lineage: Eukaryota > Metazoa > Arthropoda > Malacostraca > Isopoda > Cirolanidae > Bathynomus > Bathynomus jamesi. Next base: position 141,178 of record JAJOZX010000464.1, on the reverse strand, counting down.
CACCCATCATCAGCATTGGCGTAAGTTAGTTTATGTAAGAAGCGTGTAAAGCGAATGAGAGACCATTTTGGCGTTACCACTACGCGATATTATCCCCGAGTGTGAGCGAGGGACCCCAAAATTTAAACCGTTCTTGTTGAGACGCGATTCTCGTTCGTTCGTACGTCTACTTATCGATTGCTATCCTTTGTCGTTGTCGTCGTTTGAAACTCAAAATTACGGACACCGGTGAGGAGGTACGCGTTTTTTTTATCTTTTTCCTTAAAGCTATAACGTAATTCAGTAACACCTTTTAAAAATTATTGTCGTTTGACGAGCTATTACGAGTCATTCGGATCAGCTTCGAGGCGAACTGTATTAGGTTTTACGATGCCGTTCCCGTTGTCGTAAAATTTTTATTAAGTGTATTAAATATTTCGTCTATCATCTAGGGTTTTACAATTTTATTTTTTTCAAAAGATTATTCACTGCGTGGATGGTATGGTAACTTTTTTATTTTTATTTAATTTACTTTATTAGATCAGGTTTTGAGACATTTTGGTAACATTGGTGGGTAAGATACAAGAATATTGGTGTACCATTTCAATTTTTACATTAAAAAAAAAATATATATATATATATATATATATGATACACACAGACCGTGCATGGAACAAGGAACTCTTCTGGGATAATTAAACCCACTATAGTCCGAATAAGTATGGTATTTGTCATTTACCATTACTTATTCGGACTATAGTGGATTTAATTATCCCAGAAGAGTTCCTTGTTCCATGCACGGTCTGTGTGTATCATAAAAAACCTCAGGGGACCATTCTGAGTTCATTCCCATATATATATAAGCGCCTCGGTGGTGTAGTGGTTAGCGTCGCTGACTACGAATCCATCGGTCCCGGGATCGAGACCCGGTGACGGCAGCTGGCGCGCAGCAAAACCCAGATGTTCATCGTTCCACACAGTAAAGGAAGTGATTGGTCGATAAATGGGTACCCTGGGTCGCCTAGACGCTGGGCTGCTGGTGGGGCGTGGCTCGGATTCAACGTTAAACTGTAAGTCTAAGGTGGAGTGAAAAAGCTTGACCGTCAGAATGAACAATTTCGGCGGAAGCTAACCAAAGGTGTGTGTGTGTGTGTGTGTGTGTGTGTGTGTGTAATATATACACACACACACACACACACTTCGTGGGTTATTTTTTGTACTCTTCGAAATTTTGACTGACATTTATTTTGAATATTTATTATGGTTTTGACTTTGAATATATTTAAATTGGAAGTTAAAAATTTAAACTTGTTCTAATTCAAAATCCCTGAATGTTTTTTAAAAAATAAATTAAAATTCAAAATTTAGGAAGTAGTCAAAGTGAGTCAGTCAAAGCGAAAACTGAAACCCGAACCGACAAATCGTATTCAAAATTGAAAGTCAAAATTGAATTAGAAATCTATTTGAAAGTGTCATGAAAAGTAAAATTTTGAGCCGAAAGTCACGAGATTCAAATTTTAGGTCATGGTGAAAATTCAAGGTCTTAAGTCAGTGTTAAAACATTAGTGAAAACCAAAAGGGGGGGAAAAAAAACCGAAAGTCAAAATGATGTCGGTATTTATATATCGGTAGTCAAAATTAAAAATTTGGGCAAAATTCATTTGAAAGTTGGAAACTCGATCGGTTTCCTCGTCTTCAGACATTTTGTTTAATTTTGAGTCTTAATTTTTGTTTTAAATTTATTTTTACGATTGCCGCGCGAAATGAATGACTTTCTTTTGTTGCAATGATCGAAGGTAAATCGGGACAGTGATTGTAATTTGTACATTCCATCAAAGTAACGTAATATTCGGTGATTTTGGCTCGAGAGCTGACACTGGCACTTAAAGAAAAACTGGTTTTATGCATTTTGCGCAAAACGAAACTGTTTCACGTAAAAAAGCACGCCTGTAATTTTTAATCTATTGATTTTTGCCTCTCTTTTTGTCTAAGCACTTTTACCTCTGTTTTCCTTAAGTTATGAGTTACGTTGTGGCAATTATCAGCAGAAAATTTGTGTAACAACATAACTCATAGGTTAAGAAAGGACATGGAGGAAAAAGTGTTCCGACAAAAAAGATAGGCAAAAACCCATAGATTAAAAATTACAAGTGTGCTTTTTTACGTGAAACTGTTTCGTTTTGCGCAAAATGCATAAAACCAGTTTTAAGTGCTCTTGAGCCAAAATCACCCAATATTACAGTATTTCAATGCAGAATTTAGCTCACCTGTCATGTAACTGCAGATGTTGCGAAGGTTACGGACAACCCATCATCGCATTACCCGTTATTATGCTTTACTAATAAGCATCTGAAATCTTTTTTAAGATTTTAAATGTGAGCGTTATTTAATTACTTGATGAGTTATTGAGTTAAAATCAGTGGACTGAAACACTTGCGTGCATTTATTCCTAGAAGTTTGTGATCAATATAAGCAGAGGTAAATATGCAGAGAAGGATGTGGCTATTTATTTATTTATTTATTTTATTATTTATTATTTATATTTTATATATATTATATATATATATATATATATATATATATAATATATATATATATATAATGTGTGTGTGTGTGTATCATAATCTCGGATAGGCAAGAATGTTTTTGGGGGGGGGGGGGGAAGGTGAAGATTGTGCCCCTTTTTGTCCTTGTACGCATTTAGTTTCAAAGTAATGCAAATAAAATTTGGTCACCACATTGACGATGACAAACTGGAAATATCAATATTTCTAGTGTCCAATACTAGTGTATATCACGGATTGAGTCCCCGTAGCCATAGACGAACGAGGGCCTGTAGACAGACGGAATTGCGTACCAATTTTTCGTTAACACTCGTAGGCCTCTTGGAGACGGTATTCCTCTCCTCTTTGTAAAAGCGTTCACCACAATTCGCATCTGGATTTTGGCAGAATATATTCGGCAGTGATCCCGAAATGACAGCTACAATCAATGGATTCACAGTTAACGAGAAAAATGAAGTAAATTAAATTTGTACACCTTGGAAGGAAGGAGACACCATAATTTACGCGTGGAAAATGAAAAGTTAGTTCCCCTATAAGCTCAAACTGATCCCTGTAGTCACCCAAACAACATTGGTAAACAAGAGGACGGATATCTGAACACAAAGAAAATAGCTTTGTTGTCAGAGAGGCCCCTCCCCAAAACAGAGCCAGGTGTGCCTGATTACTGTATGTGGGATGGAGATCTCGAGAAAAGGAATCGCTCCTCCACCAAGCCACGCAACTTGAGGCAGAGCCACGACCTGACCTTCATGCAGTTTTGGATTTATACATAACTATATATATAATTATACAGTGGTGTATATATAATACTTCACTTTATTATAACTATTGTAATCTCCTCTATATTAATAATAATTCTGTATTAAGTTGTACTTTATAACTTCTATATTAAGCCATCTTGTTATGGTGACTTTAAGTATTTAAATAATTTTATAAGCCCAAATTATATATATACTTTTTTATACAAATTGGCCACCAGACTCGTAATTTTAATGAAAAATTGTTGTTGTTGTTTACATTGTTGAAGAAAGAAAATAGGTTCAAGATAAGGAAAACCAATTACTTTAGATATTAGTATTCAATTTATGAAACTAAAATAAACTTATTTTATCATTTTACTGAGTAATAAAACTTTTTAACATAATTTTAGCTACGATATAAGAGTGAGTTTAGGAAAAGCATTTAAACAAATTTGAAATTTAAAAATATGAACATTGAAAGTTTTCACATTATAGTAGTAAATTCTATGAAGGGAATTTATTTTTTCAAACCTCGGCAAATAATTGGAATCGGTACATTACACACACACACACACACACACACACACACACATTCATTTTAACTGCAAACCACACGCAGTATAATTAATGTAAATAACTACGTTTGTGTAGAAGAGCTCCGGTGTACGGGGACCTTGGTGTAGTGGTTAGCATATCCGACCGGCAATTGGATGATCCCGGGTTCGATTCCTGGGAGGTGCCTCGTTTTTCACTTGCTCGTTCTCTCTCCTCTTGTGCGACCGCTCTTCTACACAAGTTTCGTTCTTTATATATATATATACACACACACACACACACACACTACCAGTCAAAAGTTTAAGTACACCCGGAAATATTCATAAATTTCAAATTTTGTTTAAAGTTTTTTATTTATTAACTAAGTTATCATGACACAAATTCACAAGTACAAACATGGGAACTTAAATAACAACAAATGAGGACAATTTACCAAAAGCAAAGTATAAATTTTAGATTCATCAAAATAGCCTCCTCTGGCAGCAATTACAGCAGAACAAATTCGAGGCATGCGCTCAACAAGAGAAAGAAGATAGTCTGGTGAAAGCTGCTGCCAGCACTTTCGTAAGAGTTCCCAAAGCTTCTGAGCATTGGATGGCTGCTTAGCTTTCACTCGTCGATCCAGTTCATCCCACACTAGCTCGATGGGGTTCAGATCCGGGGATTGTGCTAGCCATTCCATAACTGTGAGCTGACGTTGCCGTTCTTTCTGCTTCAGGTAATTTTGACACAGCTTGGAAGTTTGTTTAGGATCGTTGTCTTGCTGCATTATGAACTGTTGGCTAACTAGTCGCAGTCCAGATGGGATGGTATGGCGCTGTAGAATGCTGTGATAGTTGGTTCAGTATTCCAGTGATTTTGTGGGGATCTCCAACTTGCTCCCCTGCAAAACATCCCCAGACCATCACACTTTCTCCACCGTGCTTCACTGTTGGCACAACACACTGCTGTGTCATTCTTTCACCCCTCTGCGCCGCACAAATAAACACTGCGTTTGGATCCAAAAACTTCGAACTTTGATTCGTCAGTCCAAAAGACAAATTTCCACTGCTCAACAGTCCATTTTTGGTGTTTTTTAGCCCAGGCCAGCCTTTTCTTTTTGTTCTGGAGTCTTAGCATTGGTTTCTTTGCTGCAGTTCGTCCTTTTAATCTTGCCTCTGTCTTCTATGAACACTGAACAGTTGATATTGAAACTGTTGTACTTCTGGAGTTGTTCAGCTGGGCTTTGATCTCAGGTGCTGTGAGGCGTCTGTTGCGCAGACTGGTGACTCGGATATACTTGTTCTCTGAGTCTGTTGTGGTTCTTGGTCGCCCTGACCTTTTTCTGTCCTTATTTTGACCAGTTTCTTCGTACCGTTTAATGGCACAAGCAACCGCATTCACAGAAACTTTTAATTTTTTTTTGCAATTTGCCTCAGTGATTGGCCCTCATTTCTCAAAGTTACAATCGACTCTCTTTTTTTCTGTTGTTAACTGAGCTTTGACACCCATTTTTGCTTTTTGAAACACACAAATATACCTTAAACTACACAGTTAGTTCCTCTGCAAAGATTTTATATGTAAAGACCCGCAGCGCATGTTAATAACTGAACACGTGTATTAACATAATCCTGAAGAAACACACTACCCCAGTAAAGACTTTAATTATTTTTAGACCTTTGTGCAGAGCTTAATGGTATTAATTTTAGGTTGCCTGCTAGACGTAAATTAACACATTTTGAAGGCTATTTTGAAGAAGCTTCTGTGTTACAACACACTACATAGGGCAGATGCACTGAAGCATACAATATGAAAGCCAGGTAAGCAAATTCATCTCTAGTACCTGTTAAGTTTACATTTGAAGTTTGTCATGAGCTAAGCAGCAAAACATTGGAAATTAATAGGTGTACTTAAACTTTTGACTGGTAGTATATATATGCTCATGCTTTATGAAATTAACTGAGTGCCTTTGTTAGAGTGCTTCCACGTATGAATGATTTTCCAAAATGTTCTTGTTAGTGATGTACCGATTCCCAAATTTAGCCGATGACGATATTTTACCTATATTAAAAAAAAGAAATTATTTCCCTTCATAAATTTTACTGATCTAATGTGAGAACTTTCAATGTTCATATTTTTACATTTCAAATTTGTTTAAATGCTTTTCCTAAACTCACTCTTATACCGTAGCTAAAATTATGTTAAAAAGTTTTATTACTCAGTAAAATGATAAAATAAGTTTATTTTAGTTTCATAAATTGAATACAAATATTTAAAGTACAGTAATTGGTTTTCCTTATCTTGAACCTATTTTCTTTCTTCAACAATGTCAACAACAACAAAATTTTTCATTAAAATTACGAGTCTCTGGTGGCCAAATTGTATAAAAAAAATGGATATATAATTTGGGTTTATAAAATTATTTAAATACTTAGTCACCATAACAAGATGGCTTAATATATAAAGTAAAACTTAATACAGAATTATTATTAATATAGAGTAGGAGATTACAATAGTTATAATATTTAGAGATTAGATAGTGTGTGTGTAAAATTTTGAGCAACTTAACTTAGTGAGTTTTGCCTTTTTTATGAATGTGAAATATTTTTATATAATCCCGCTTTCAAATGAGTATAAATTATCATAAATAGTTTCTTTTCTGTTCATTTTCCCATAAATATAAATTTTGTTTTGTAATGAAAATTTTAAAATTTCGAAGAATCGGTGAGAAAATTGGTTAAATTTGGCCGATGCCGATTTATCGGTACACCACTAGTTCCTATATTTGAGGTTGAACACAGAGTTGCTCCTCGAAAGAAATGATCGACGTTAAGGACGATGGTAATTTTATTTATTTATTCATCTACGAGTCCCGGAGAAGGACACTTTGAGTTGGAAACTATTCTGATTGAACGCATTTTGATTGCCAAGCATACGTTGTAGAGCTGAAATTAATTATGCTCCAGCCAAAATGAATTTGGAAGGGCCACATTGCTCCGCGTTATCAACAAGAATCGGGTTTTTGCTCCCAAGGTCAAGTTCGCAATTATGGTCGGGGACATTGATGATGTTCCGACATAATTTTTGTTTATCACGTTCGGATTAACAGTCCAATCTACTACTTTTTTAAGTGTACTCGTAGGTACGGTTTGCATTTCAGAATATCTCGGTTGTTCGTAGGTCCGGGTGCGAGATACACGCCTCCAGTGTCTCCCACAGGCAACATAACACGACTCTTCATTCACAAACGCATCGTATCACCTCGGGCTTGCTGTACAAAAACTGGACCAGAACTTCCACATTATCCGCATTCCAAACCTTTCGTTTATATACAGGTCTGCGTATGACGTTTGAATGGGTAAAAATGATACTTCGTTTAATTTTCGTATTACACGAAAATAAATACATTAAAAGTGCCGCGTAACCTAGTTAGTTACTTACTTTATAACTAAATAATACTTATACAATTATTTCTTTTGTTTCTCGTATCTAATCATCGAAATTAATGCTGAAAACTAAGTTATTCTCGTCTACGTATGAAAATTATCTTTTAATGAATTTAAAATATAATTTAGGTTTATATTTATAATAATAATAATAATTAAAATCAGAGTGCCAACAAAAATACTGTTGGGAGTAATTTTGGCATTTTGACCTCTTGAAAAGCAAACATTTCTACCCACGGATCAAATTCGAGAGACTGAAAAACCTTCTCGAATGCAAAATTCTTAACGAAAATGTTCGCGACCTTCCTTAATGACTAAGGCGAAAAAATAAATTATTTAACGGAGCGTAACCTAAACGGGTACAACATTTTAAGAATTTAACCTAACCTTAGTGTCATTCAACCCGGGTACGCGTAACCTAACCTAAATTCTATCCAACTTTTATTTACAAAATTAACGAGTAATGGTTTCGGGAAAGCATTAGTAGAATAAAATCTATGCTGACACCATTTCGTAGTTTTTTTCTTTATCATTTGATTTGGCGTGTAAAGCGTCATTTTTTCATAATTATGCCCCCGACCAAAAAATTTGGAGGGGCCAAACTGGATTGCGCTTGTTCCTTCCTTCCTTCCTTCCTTCGTTATACTTCGTGTCCGGGCTATAACTTTTGAGCCGTTTAACATAAAGCCCCCCCCCCCCCCCCACACACACACACACACTATGAATATACGATGTGTCATGAACAAGAATCAGGTCCGTGCATCAAAGGTCAAGGTCACAAATAAGTCGGAGATCAAATGGAAGTCAATGCCATAATTTTTGAACCACCAACAAGAATTGATGAAACTTCAGACACGTGTGTATCACCACGAGACGATGTGTCGTGAGCGAGAATCAGGTCCTTCCACCAAAGGTCAAGTTCATAAACACGACGAGGGACATAGTTCCGACGTAGTTTTTGTTACTCTGTACACTGTAAAAAATGGGCTCAAGTTTCGAACAAATGATGAGGATATTTGAGGGGTCCCGCGACTTACGGTACCAAAGCGCCAAAATTAAAATTCGTCAGAAATCGCCTCCAAAGTTCAGCAATATTCTGGCAATAGTATCTGTTATTAATTGAGCTAGAACGTTCATTTTTGGCTAAATTAGAGTTCTAAGTATGCTAATGAAGATGTTGATGAGTTTTCGGAATAGATTTTCATATTTTATATATATTTTTTTTAATTTTTTAATTTTCTTATTATGCCGAACTTTGGGTGAACTTTTGGCTGGCGATAGAGGTGGAAAAAGTAGTTCGCTTCATAAGGTTTTCAACCATACTTCTAGTGTCGTAAGGTCATTATAACCAAACCACGCGATAGAGGAAGGGTGAAAATAGTGATATCCATCAAAAACACGTTTTCGCCCGTGGTACCGCTTAGGTACCCTAAGACGCGCGACCCCTCATTTCTTTCATCCAATTTTTTTTAAGAGTCAAGTTGAGAATCTGTTCCATATTCATAATGGTGATCGTAACGGCAAAAGTCGCGTGACAATGGGACGTACAGCTTTATACAGGATCCAAACCACGAGTCACTACATCATCTGAATGCGGCGGACAGCCAACCATCCAACTACTACTACTAGGACCAGATGTTTTATTTCGCTGATTACTTGAAGCGGTGATGCGACATGGCCACGACGTAGCCCCTTCTCCATACTTCAAATTTTCAAAAACTTTATTCAGAAAAAGAATAAACTTAAAATTAGTTTTAAAATATTTTATTTTATTTATTATTTTTTTTTTTGGTACAGTTTAGGTACCAGATATGACGTTACTAAATTCACAGTATTCTAATCTGAATATAGCGATGGAAGCACACAAACTTTTTAGCGACAAAAGTAAGAAACGCGAGATAACGCCTTCCGAGTTATCAAATTTGAAAGTGACGTAACATTTGAAGATATTTCAACGATGTATTCTACAGGACGAGTCAAAAGTGTGGAAACGTAGGAACAATGCTTTTCAATGCAAATATATATATATATATATATAATATATATATATATATATATATATATATATATATATATATATATATATATATATATATATATTGTATTGAAAAGCGTAGTTCCTACGTTTCCAGCTTTTGATTCACCCTGTATAACAATAATAAACAAAATGTAAAAATTGACGAAAGTAGTGGTTATTTTACGCAATTTGAAATAAAAATTTTATATTTTGTATAAAATAAATGATGGTTAATGAAAAAAAAAAAATTAATTGAAATTAGTGAAGGATTAGAAAGATCGAGGAAAGTTGGGATCGAATATGATTTTGTGGGATTCATATTTCGGATAATTACAAAATGACTAATTATTGTGGTAATAGTGACTGACGGTAGTGAATTATACCGCGCGAGGAGTTAATGAAATACTTCATTAGTGATGCGCGAAACGCATTTAGTGATGTAGTCTGTCTGATATGAGAATTACGTTTGTTCCTCTGAAAAAGAGTGCATTTCCCTCCGTTTCCATTATATTGTTTGCGTATAAAGTATGTGGAATCGTGCTTTATAAAGGTGATGTATTTAATGGGGGGATGATTGCTCTTTCAATGGTTGAGGTATGCGAGGCGCAAAACGGCCTTGATTTCAACGCATGCGCCCTTTAGGATTTTAGAATTTGATACGTATATGTACTTTATTAATAAACGCGCGTTTAATCCGTAATACGCGTTGTTGATTGCATCTTTTAGTCTATTAGTGTTTGGCGTATTTTTTTTTGAGTTTCTCGCCAAATTTTTTAACTCGTTTGTGTGAAGTTGATAATGTACACTGAAACCCGTTTGAAATGTTGAACTACACATTTAATCCGTATTCTGTACGAGAAATAGTACTCGTAACCATACTGGCCTCTCATTCAAATATAGCGCTGTTTGAGACTAATAAATTTAACTTCTTAAAATTGGCGCATTATGATTCTTGGGCATTTCTGCGTACATTCGACTTCGAGTCGACTCGAAACACCGTAATCGGTCGGTTCGGGTTTTTATGTATGTATGTATGTATGTATGTATGTTTGTTTGTATGTTCTCTTGTCCCGGGGAAATTCTTTTGTTAGAATAGTGAGAAAACCCTTTAATTTTCCGCTTTTTGCCTGCCAGAATGTGCACCGCCGCTTCTTTCCCCATCAAAAAAAAATAGTTTAGTTTAATTTTTATAGTGTTCGTAGTGAATTTTATCCTTTTATTTACTCAGATATATAATTTTTTTATTAGTTTACCACCATTGTCCGTCAACGTTTTGTTCCTTCAAATACCGATACAGTCACGTTCCGTTTGAACGACAGGTTTTGTCATAAGCAACGCTTTTATTCATCTGATTGGCCGTAATTGGGGTAATTTGCTCATTTAAAAACTCTAATCACGTTTTTGGCTCGGGCATTTCTCCCGATAAGACAAATTGGTTCGCGCTTAATTTTGCTAATGATAAGGAAATCCTTCCGCAATTTCATCTTCAGTGGCTGCAATGCCACGCGAAGGAAAGTGAGGCTTGTTCATTATTATAACTTGATAACAGTCTTTGAGTTGCATGACAGATTATGGCTTCTCCAATCAACACTGCTGCGGATATGTTATCGCTATCAAAGCTGGTTCGAATTCAACTTCGTGAAAGAGCCCTTTATCATGAAGGGAAATTGAAGTAATTGCTGTGTAGATAGAGCCTACTTCCATTAAGGGCAATGAAGCTCCTGTTGCGTTGCGCAGCAAAAAAGGTCTTCACGTTTTTTATATATGATGATGTATTAAATCTTTGAACACGAACAATAGAAATCAGGTTTGATTGATTTCTAAATCGCTCGTTATGCAGGTTAACGAATACTGGTCTATTAATCGGTATAAGCCTGCATCATTAATTACGAAAGTTAAATTCTTTTGTTAGTATAAGAACAATATATGGCACTTTAAATATTGTACACCCCTCAAACCTTAAAATCTTTGAAGTCTTATTAATGAAATGAAAAGGTTTATTGGCAGACTATAGCCCATATGACATATATTATTGATACAATGACAGTTCATATACTAAGGATAGAAATATATACAATTGATTAGAAATAATACTGTAATGTCGAATTTAAGTGGAGCTACAGACAGACGTTTTCGTACCAAGAAGTCCATAGTTTAGAGCAGTGGTTCCCAACCTGGGGTCCGCGAGCTTTCAATATTTCGAGAGGCTCCATTGGAAATCGTACATTTACTCAGGCTAAAATTTCAAGTTTCCTTGCTCTTGGCTGGAATTATTATTACTTTTTTTTAATACGCTGTATTTTAATTGCATACTCACTTATATGTCCTTTATTTGATAGTGAAAAATGAGAAAACGAGTTAATTTAGTTAATAAAAACAGTTTGTTTGGTAGACGGAATCTTCCAAAAACATGGGTCCGTGGGAAAAAAATAAAAATAAAAGGGGTCCTTTGTGGTGAAAAGGTTGGGAACCACTGGCTTAGAGGATAAATGGCAGGCCTCATGGATTGCTTGGATGATCGGGTTGGTTGATTTTTTAATTCTTTGCATTAGACTGTGTTGAACACGTCTTGTTACCTCCGGGAAGCTCTGGACATTGCGGGTAGCAAACATTTGCGAAGCTGAGCATCTCGGGGGTAATTTATGTAGGAGTCTAAAATACCTGTTGTACAGCAAATTTAGAGTTCTGCCAGAACCTTTTTTATAATTCACCCAGAGTTGCTGTCCGTATATATTACTGCAGAAAGTACGAAAGTGTGTGCCTTTAGCTTCACTTGTACAGAATCGAAAGTTCCTTATGGTCATATTCGCTTTAGCACACAGGCTTTGAGATTTTCTTATATCCGAGTCATCACTCAAGGAGTTGGTAATAGTTTGACCCAAATACTTAAACTCTTGTACTTCCTCAATTACTTCACCATTCATTTTAAACCTTATATCAGCTTGCTGATTACAGCTTTTAGGATGAAATTGCATAACCTTAGTTTTTGTAACATTAAAAAGAATACCATGTTTCTGCGAATACACTTCGCAGACTTTTAGTAGCCGATCCAGATCTTTAACAGAGGGACTTATTAACACCATATCATCGGCATAAACTAAGTTATTTATCCTTGTGTTATCTATACAACATTCCAGTGTTGCCTCATTAAGTGAAGCAATTAATCCGTCAATATACACATTAAACAGCATAGGGGAGAGCAAGGAGCTTTGTCTCACCCCGCAAGAGGAGCCAAAACACTCGGATAGTACATTGCTCCACGTAACAGTGAAAGATTGGTGGGAATACCAAAATTTCAATAAATTTAATATGTACATGGGAACCTTCCTGTCTTCTAGTTTTGCAAATAAAATATTGTGGTTCACTCTATCATATGCCTTACTTATATCAAGGAAACAGCTATAAATAGTTGAATTACTGTCAATGTATTTAGATGTGTTTCTTTAAGTAGATAGATACACAGGTCAGTTGAGTGGGACCTTTTAAAGCCAAACTGATTAGATGTCCATAGGAAATCATTTAATCGGAGTAACAAGAGTTTTTCTAGTAGTTTCAAGAAGCAGGAAGCGACAGAAATAGGCCTGTAATTATTGCTGTAATTATTTTTCGCGTTCCATTCAAATTTGTACGAAGTTTGTCTATTTACAAGGCGCATGTATGCAGTATATAACGCGTTCGGTGGAGAAGGGGCGAACGCAACATTTTCGAATTATGCCACAAAATGCAGTTAAAGTTTGTAAACTTTAAACCTTTGTATTTTTCCGGTTTATTGAAATGTTGTATGAATTTGAACACATATTTGAGTAAAATATTGTTGTGTAATATGTCGATATAATAAAACGCCAAGAAATTTTACAATATTATTTATTGATAGCTTCTGATGTTAACTGGTGTAATCCATTATTTGGTCCTCTTCGTCGAATGTTGTATTACCTGCTTCAACTGTTTCGGTTTCTTCCAGTTCCTTTAACAATCTTGTATAATAGTTCACTGCAGTTGCAGGCATTAGGTCTGATAATTCTTTGAGATCTTTTATTTTTTCCTTAGTTATTGGCAGCAATTGGGAATACTTTGGTTGCAGTGTCTGCTGGGCTAGATTGAATAAACTGACACTGTAGGATTTTTTCCCTTTCTGCAGTCTGACGGGATGGCTATTATCTGGGGTTGTGCGGTATGCAGTAGATATTACGTAGCCTTCTTTGTGTTGAAAGCCAAATATTAACTTTCTTGCATCTGTAAATTTAGTAGTTGTTTCCTAATGACAATGCACGTTTTTAGAACGTCAAAATCGAGAAAATCAGCCTGTTTCATTTCTATAACTAGGAAGCGCTGCGAAACGGCTGTAGTTATGGCCGTAACAATCTTTTTTGGTGTAAATAATATTGCTGTAATTATTTTTTATATTTTGTTCAATTTGGCCAAATTGAGCATCACAGGGCATTGTCGAGTGACCAGAAAGTAGATAGATGTGTTCAATGTGAAGCAATGATGCGGAGTGAATTTCTCTGAGATACATTAAAACCTAAATTTTACCGTGAAAGAGTGCAGACTAACATCTAATTTTTTGCGTAGGTAAAGCAAAGGTTCTAGAGGATAATTATACGACAAAAAACTCATTTTTCGAATTTTGTGGCGTTCGCCCCTTCTCCACCGAACGCGTCATATATGTTACCGCCTTTTTGCGAAATTGGCCCATTTGCTAAAAGGCCAATATGATGATCTTTTTCCAAATGGGCAATACAATGCCGGCCACTTTACAAACAGGCCGGCATGTTAGCCATTTTGCAAAATGGCTGGTTATCCAGCCGGCCATTTTGCGAAAAGGCAGAACTTCAGTTAAGAGATTCAATCCAGTTCGATTGAAATTATTGAAATTTAAATTATTGAATGCCCGGTTAGGTCAACTGTCCGCCCTTGACGATTGGTTAGGTTGTGATATTTTTGGTAAACAAAAATAGCACGACTTAACCTAACCACTCGTGAAGGGCGGATAGTTGACCTAACCGGGCATTGTGTCCAGTTCGACAGCTTCGAAGGGTACCAAAATGGCCGGCAGGATTACCAGTCATTTTGCAAAATGGCCAATATGCTGGCCTTTTTCCAAAGTGGCCGGCATTGTAATGCCCATTTGCAAAAAGGCCATCATATTGGCCTTTTTGCAAATGGGCCGGCCATTTTGCAAAAAGGCTGTACTATATATATATATATATTAATATATATATATAATATATTCAACAGTTGGGAAACATCAATGGTATATGGGTATAGCCATCATCGGTCGTATGTGTACATTTTGGATGAATCAGTAGAGTATAAAACACGTACACAAATGTAATTATTTTTAATGATTATATAAACAAAGTTGTGTGTGTGTGTCCGTCCTCTTTTGCCCATATAACAGCTTGGACTGTTAATAATGGTGTCAATGTATTTCCTTACCACTCATGGTGGAATATTCATCCAAATATTCCGGTCTTCCAATAGTTATTCAGTATTGGATGGCTTTAGTTTAGCCTTTTCAGCTTCTACCTAGTTCCATATAGCTTCAATTGAAATCATGTCGAGGCTTTGTGATTGGCCATTCCATAATTTTTAGTTCCCAGCGTCTTTTTTCACGGCCTCAAATATGTTTTACAATTCGTGCCGTGTGTTTGGGGTCGGTATCTTGTTAGAAGATGAACCCTTGCCCAATCAAACACTTTCCATCTGGCACAGCATGCGGTTGAAGAATTCGCTCGTACTCCTCAGTTAGAGAAGAACTTAGAGAGTTGAACTTATGAACCCCCCCTAACATTGATAGATCCCCTACCATGTTTTACTGCTGGTTGTGAACGTGTATCTCTCATCCTGTCGCCGTCGTACGTACAGTCTAGTTTTCGACCCATAGGTTTTAAATTTTGACTAGTCTGTCCACAGAACCTTTGCCCAATCAGTCGCTGTCATGTGGGTATGATTTTGCGCATATTTTACCCCCTTAGATTTGTTTCCTAATCTCAGGTACGTACGGTGTTTTGGCAGCAACTCTTCCGTGCAACCCTGCCTCCTGCAATCGACGTCTTATTGTTAGTACGGACGAAACGTTAGCGCCTTGCGAAGAATTAAAGTCTTGCTGCAAACTACGACTCTATTGTTTATCATATCTCTGGCATGTAACCTTCGAGTGCTGGTCTTGGTTTTGTCGTTTTTCTTGGCCTTCATTATCGTTCTGTCTTTAGTTGATTTTGTTTTAAGACGGCGTTTGATACTGGCCTATACCACTTTTACGGAAATGTCCAGTTTTTAGCAATTTCTCTTATATCTTATCGTAAAGTCACGATCTTTATGCGAACATCTTCTGGCATCTTTCTTACTGGAACCATTGTACAGGGTGTACATAAAGTCAGGATCTATTTTTGTGAAGCACTTGGAAATTATATGGAATTCAATCATAAAATGATAAAGTGGTAACATTTATTAAATAATTAAGAGTAGGATTCGACGTGACGCCCATCAGTATCCCTGCACAGCTCAAATCGTTCCGCAGCATTTCTAAACACATTCTGGAGCATTTGCGGGGTTATGTTATCTGTAGCAGTTCGTATACGTGGACGTAAGTTTTCAAGACTCGTAATCTTCGTCTGATAGACGTGCGATTTGATAAAGCCCCATGCAAAGAAATCTAAAGGGGTTAAATCTGGTGATCTCGCTGGCCAAGGTCTGTTGCTTCCGCGTCCGATCCAGCGATTTGGAAAAAGTCCATTTAGATAATCCTGAACAATTTTGGCATAGTGACAAGGAGCACCATCATGTTGATAGACGACGGGGATAGGATTGTTAGTACCGTCGTCTATCAACATGATGGTGCTCCTTGTCACTATGCCAAAATTGTTCAGGATTATCTAAATGGACGTTTTCCAAATCGCTGGATCGGACGCGGAAGCAACAGACCTTGGCCAGCGAGATCACCAGATTTAGCGCCTTTAGATTTCTTTGCATGGGGCTTTATCAAATCGCACGTCTATCAGACGAAGATTACGAGTCTTGAAAACTTACGTACACGTATACGAACTGCCGCAGATAACATAACCCCGCAAATGCTCCAGAATGTGTTTAGAAATGCTGCGGAACGATTTGAGCTGTGCAGGGATACTGATGGGCGTCACGTCGAATCCTACTCTTAATTATTTAATAAATGTTACCACTTTATCATTTTATGATTGAATTCCATATAATTTCCAAGTGCTTCACAAAAATAGATCCTGACTTTATGTACACCGTGTATGTAAAAAAAAAAATCGGTTGAATCCACCAACAAAAGAAGTGAAGAGAGACATTATTTCGGTATATGAATTAGAAAATTTGAAATGTTTATAAAACCCTTATTACATAGCATCATTATATTGGAAACATTGTGTAAACGCAACTATTCTACTATATTTAAACAAAGAATGAAAAAGCCAGTAGCGTAAAATAATTTTTTTTTAATGAAAAGAACGAGCGAAAACATACTTTATTGATAGTTTTAGTAATGCTTTCAGATAGTTAACCGAGAACCTTGTAGGTTATTCTTTTTACCGCGCATACGTAATGTGGACGAGTAAAATGATGCTATTCAGGAACATTTGTTGGCAAATTCCAGATTTAAACTAGAATATGGAACACCTTTTGATCAATTTTAGTGGCTTTTCCAAAATTTGGAACAGCACACACACACACACACACAACACACACCACACACACACACACACACAGGGTTGACAAAAGTAAACACACCACGATGATTGCCCTCAAGAACAAATGGCAAAGCTCATCAATGGAATGCCAGAACGTGTCGGCTTTACATAATGCAAAAGGAAAAGCGGCACGATTCTCAGTATATTGATTCAATAAATCTGTTATTATTTATTTATCTTTATTATTATTATCAAACAAAAAACTCTGGAAAAAACCGAAGGTGTCTATTTACTTTTGTAACCCCCGCAGTCAGTGTCCGTACACGCGCGCACTACTAAGTATTTAGTCTTAATTTTTGTAAACTGCCAATTTAAACTAATGCTTCATACGATCGTGTATGTAAGTGTTTGTGTACGTTTGTTTTCCTTTGTATATGTTTGATGTACACTTAGTAACCAATATGGAAGTGATGTAAACAATTAAAAGTGTTATGAAGTGGATACAGTGTTGAAAATGCTATTTGCTCTTCGCTTAATTGCGTACGCAATTTACTGTGGCTATTTCGGGGCTTGATTTAGGGCAGGGGAAAAAAAAGAGAGAGAGAGAGAGAGGCGCGCGCGCTTGGATTGCATGGGATTAGAAATTGATTACTTTTTTTTTCTTTTAATGAAGTTTCCTTTTATTCGAACACACATTGAAGATTTTCAACTTCTATCGAAGAAATGAAATTTACAATTTGGCATTTCTTCAAAAGTCTTTATTTTTTCTTTACGTGTCGATATAAAATATTAAATATATTCACACGTTTTGAATATGACAAAAGTGTCTTCAATTTAACGTTGCTATTGATTACTGAGTCATAATTGGATGGTGACGACGGAAAGTGTTGCGAGTAAATTTTTCGCTAATTTTGATGCGTCTTTTGAAGTTAATTAAATAGCGTTCATAATAAATAATTCTTTGCTTCGAGGAAGGCAAATTTTCTTAAATGAAATGAAAATTTAAATAAGAATTATTTTGTATTTGCCGACTCGCGATGTTAATTCTTATTCGCGTTATTAACTCTCAAAACCAAGGACCAAAATTTTTGAGAAACGTAATTACGTCCCTTTTTCGCGTTACCATCCTCCAACTTCGCTTTCAACGTGCGACATTACAAAAGTTAGAAAGTATTGGTTGTAAAGGTAAATTTATGTACGTAAGTGTCGCCATTAAATTGAAAAGGTGAGTATTTAGCCCTAGATTGGTATACTGGCTTATAACAAACCTTAGGGAAAGACTGCGATTGCGCAAACCTCTCAAATAAAAGTCAAATACATGCAGTTCTTATATTAACCCTTTCGTTCTGGGTGTGGCATATAAACTACGCGTCCGTTTTGCGCTTAGATCCGGGTGTGGTAAATAAACCAACTCGTAATCTTTTCTGAACTGCGGGTGTAGTTTATAAACCAAGGGTATATCCCTCTTTCCACCCTCGGGGGTCGAAAATGGGGGTAGGGGGGGATATGTATTATAATTCGAACTCGCTAATTCGCTTCAAAGCTATGCCTGTTGTGAAGGGTTAAGGACGCTTTACGGATGGTTTCCAAATATTAGTTATCTCTGATGATCACACCATAAAAATTTTCTTCCAAAAAATATATATATTTAATCAGTTGTAGAAAAAAGCTACGTAGATTTTGGGAAAAATCTGGTGGCATTTGTTATACCCCCAGTCCACCTATCTCGGTTTAATTAAAGCAGTTCATTATTTCTTTATCCATTGATGGTGGTAAAATATTACTTATATTAAAGCGATATACATATTTTCTCGAAGTGGGGCGCACTCTTAAAAAAAAAATTCTCAACATCTGAAGACAATAGGGAATTTCGACTGTTTTAAAAAAATTTCGACCCAAAAAAGGAATTTGTTGATCATTATCATTATTATTATATATATGGATTTAACAACGTAGATTTCATTTAAATACGATTGTATTACTTATCGAGCGTGATTGTACCGAGCTAATAAGTGGATTTGGAGACGTGTTATGTCCCCCTTCGTTAATCCATGAAGGTGTCTGGTGTTACATGGTCCTGTTGGGATTGCAAAATTGAGAATTTAATAAAAAAAAATGTAACATTTTTGACAAATGAAAACTAGTTAGTTTAGGATATAAATTCCAAGTGGACCTCGAGCAAATCCCAGAAAAAGTTAGTGACTGCCTGCGTGAAAACATCCGAACGGGTTTAAACTTGTTTGCACTGGAGTATGCAACGTTGTTTTGTTCAACCAATTGGGTGAGAGAGAATGTGTCACGTGATGCCACACCTCCATTTCAACAAATCCTGTATTCTTAAATAATCTGTTTCAAATAGGACTTTAAATAAATATAAAAATTATTTAATATTGTCAAATAGGTAACACAAGTTAATTAAATAATGTAAAACGGTTAAGAATTTGTGGAATTCATAGTATAATTTACTGATATTGATTGAATTGAATAACCTAACCTCCATTAATTAATTAGTAATGAAATAAATACATTGTTTTTACATTGACAAATAATTGTGGAGCTGGACTATTTATTTTATTTAATTTGGCCTTAAGCTTCGGGCTTTACTGAGCTTTCAAGTTGAAATTTGAAGGTCAACTTGATCCAGGATTTAACGGAAAACAAGACGTGAAATTGTCTCTTCCCAAGGCGAGATGAAAAATCTAAATTCTCGAGGCTAGAAGGGAAAAAGAGAGCGCAGCCCAGATCGAGTCAGTCAGTCTGAGAGAGAGTCAGCGAGTCGAACCGAGTTACTCAGTCAGAGAGTCGAGCAGTGGTAGTTAGTCGAGCGTAACTCATCAGAAAACCTTATTTTCACTCCCTTGTCACTTTTATTTTAATATTTCCACTCGAGCTCGTGGGAAAAGGGGCCTACTTTTAAGATGAACTTAGGCCAGTAAATTAATTCGATTAACCTCTAGGGCAGGGGTGGCGAACCTTTTTACAGTTGCGTGCCAAAAAAAACCATGTAAACCATAAAAAAAAATTCGCGTGCCCACCAAAATTTATATATAGGGTGTCCATAAATGATTACCCTGATTAAAGCATGCTATAACTTTTAAATAAACACTCGTATTCAAACAGTTTTAATCATAAGTAGATAAACATACAAAGTTTTCATACATAGTTAATGAACTTAATAAGCTTCCACATGTGCACCCCTAGTGGCACGTAAAATGTCTAAACGGTATTCACACTCACGCCACACATTTTCCAACATTTGTGGGTTAACTGTCGCAATTGCATCCGTAATGCGTTCTCGCAATGTCCTGATATCTGGAACAACTGTTGCATAAACCAAATCTTTAACATGACGTGTTGCAACCCCCAAAAAAAAACACCAACAAAAAAAAACGTTTTTTTTTGTTTTTTTTATATTAGTAATTCTGTTGTGTATATATACTAGTGTAGTGTAGTGTCTGGAAGGCAGCTGCACAGGCGAATCCAACAAGCTGGTGGAATGGAATTTGTGGTTCGACCCAGCTCTCCAAAGTTGCAGCAAATATTCTCAACCTGCCCCCAACTAGTGCAGCTGTGGAACGCTCTTTCAGTCGCCACTCATGGATCCACTCAGTCAAACGGAACCGACTGACAACTGATAGAGCATCTAAGCTAGTTTTCATCGCTCATAACCATGTTTTGGGTGATCACAATGAACCACAAGACCATGAATCTGAAGCAGGTGCTCAGCAGAAGCAAAACATGTCCCAGACAACTCTCCAAGCACAAGAACGGCCATCATCAAGCAGAGAGTATGATCATGAAGGGAATGAAAGGTTCTATTCAGAGTCTGAAGCAGAGTCTGAAAACTCAATGTATGATGAATGACTCGCTATGACTCCTCAAATGATGAATGATGATGAAAAAAATGTTGAAAGTGTATTTTTTTTAGTTAATATAAATTTACAATGGATTTTATAATTGGGCTTGTGTCTGGAGTCTTTTTAGGGGCAGTGTCAACCTTTATTAAAAGGAAAAATAATGAAAAATGGATTTAAACCTTTTTTGTTTTCGTTACTCCTTGAAATCAATGTTACAATGAGAACAACATACGTGTACTTTTGTTTCAAAATAAAGAAGGGATAATATCTATATACCAATTTTATAAAAAAAAACAAAAAAAAACATAAAAAACATAAAAAAATACGTTTTTTTTTTGTAAAAAAAAAAAAAAAAAAAAAACACGATTTAAAAAAAAGTTTTTTTTGCAACACTAAACATGACCCCAGAGAAAGAAATCCAGCGGGGTAATGTCTGGTGATCTTGGGGGCCATGGGATTGGCCCGTCCCTGCCAATCCATCGATTTGGAAATGTTGAGTCGAGAGTTTCACGAACATGCGCCCAATGAGGGGGTGCCCCCATCTTGTTGGAAGATGACAGTTGGCTGCCTGTCCTGCAGCTGGGGGATGGCGTAATAGGGCGGGTCGTACTCAGGTGACATGAATCTGAAGGAAATCCTACCATCAGGGGTGTCTAAATTATGTGTTTTTACATGGGAAATTCAAATATGAGCTTATTTTTTGGATAGGATATAACTAACCTACATCATTTTGTATTTCTAAATTGCCAATTTTACCCTTTTGAACCCCTTTATAATATATTAAAAGATATAAGGTAAATCATTTATATTGACAAGGCCAAATCAACTTTACATATATTTATTAATAGGTGAACTGCATGTATATCACTGGATATAATTACAAAGATCATTCTCCTGACATCTTGAACTTTGCCAGGTTGCACAAATCCTGCTTTGACTCAGACTTGGACATCAGCTTCCTGCTGGTCTCGTGATCCCTGATCCCTCCATCCCTCTTTTCCTGTGAGAAGTACTTAGCAGAAGCCTCAGTCACCATTTTAACAACCCTCTCAATGCTTTGTGTGTGGCAAGGCCAGTTGCGCACCTCCATGGGGGTGTTGATGAAGTTTTTCACCTCTGAGGTGCTTAGAGAGCAGGTGAGAGGTGGCTCTGACACACCTTCTGACCAGCTGATCAAGTCACCGATGCTGGAAGCATCACAATTGATGTCAGGTGTCCTGCTCCTAACAGAGGAGTCCCCCAGCTGAGTGTCCGGGTCCCCCTCTCCCCTGATGGCCAGGATTCTCTCCACCCCTTCAATCCTCTGATCCTCAGAGCAGAGTAGTGTTTGGAGGATGACTTCACTGTGGGCATACCAAGCAGATCTTCTCACAGTTGGCATCACAATATCCAGCACCTCCTTTCTCTGGGACTTGAGGCAGTCCAGCTGAAAGAGGATGTGCCTAGGCCCTTCGATCGAGGAGTGCTTGACCTTCACGTTGAACCAACATGGGTAATACACTCCAATGATGAATTCCACAATGAATTGCAGAATCTTCAGGTTCTTTCCTTTAAGTCCGTGCTTTGACACCCAGAGCCTGAGAAGTCTGTTCGCTGTGGTGAGCCAGCGGCTGTGGTTTACTGGTCCTATCTCTAACAGAGCCAGCCCTGCAGGAAGTACTCCATCCCTGACTGCACAGACAATTTTATAGCCATAGTATTGATCAGTTGAGAGATCTTGAATGACCTTGTCAGGAAGCTTGATCAGTGGAGGGCCAACAGAGATTCGGGTGAAGTTTGGATTGATATCAGTCTGTAGCAGAATCAAGGAGCTTTCCTATTGGCCCGGATAATTTTTTGTCGGACAGAGTAGGGCCATCAAGGTCAACAATGAGATGGCGCAGGGGAGGTTCAACAGTGTGCAGGTTGCACACCAACCAGACCAGCTTTCTACCCAGGTGCAGCTCCAGCTTCCGCATTACTCCAGCTTTCACACCAGTGTTGACATTTGTTGAGTCTCCTCCAATGGCCAACAAGGTCTTATCATAACCCCTCTCTTTCAGCCAGGCAAACAGGACCTTAGCAATCTTCTCCGCATGTGACTCCTCTTTAGTTGCTTTCTCTGGGGTAAAGTGGAACAGATAGTAGCTGCCAGGCTCACTAACAACACTATAGTGTTCTTCCTTGATCTTTGCGGGAAAAGATTGGTCACTGCCCTCAGCTTCCATCATCACATTGGTCAGGTCAATCCGCCCATCAAAGAGGATGCAAGAGATCCCCCCCTCCTCCCTGCACTTCTTCTCGAACTGTTCCCCCAGCTCTCTCATCAACTTCTCCTGTGCTCTCTTGACCTTGCTCTTATCAATCACTTTACTTGTATTGTCTTCTGTGATGATTCCTGCGTCAATCAGAGCTGCTGCTGTTGCTATCGCTGCAGTTGGCCTCACCCCTATGCCATACCTTACACTAGCAAGGACAATGTTTTGAATCTCATCATAGTTTTTCTGTACCTTTGCCGAAGCTGCTGGCTCAGGGTCAGAGGTGGTAAAATAGCTTCATAAATCATGAGTCACTTTAAATATTTCACAAAACGTTTTAGAATGTTCTGAAACGTTACATTCTAGCCTCTGAGAAAGGTGGCTCAGAAAATGGCCTTATGCGCGCCAGAAAACCGTCAAAATATTTCATATACCAAACTGTATGATAATTACAATTAAGTGGAATGGCACACCTTTTTATTTGAGTATTTAAATATTATTATTATTATTATATGAATTACATTATATGTGTTTATATGAATTAGTTAGAACAATGCTCTATGAGAGATAACGTGAGCAGCCATGATAGAAAACGTGAGAAGACATATTCTGGGGTAACTACAATAGTAAAATAATCAACAATTTAATAATAATCAACTGCAAAATGATGTAGGTTAGGGTTATCAGAATTAAATATTTTCTTCAGAATTGTGTTCTATACACCAAAATATGTCATTTCAACACCCCTCTCCATTGATTTAAAAAAAATGCATAGTATGACCCGCCCTAAATTGGCGTAATTGGTGAGCATATCCAGGTACACAGTTGCGGAAACAGTGTCTACCACTGCTCTTTCCCTTTTCCACGTTTCCAGTTTCCAAGAATTTTTTCATCCACGACTTAATTAACTTCACATCAGGTGGATTCTTTCCATACTTTGTTCTGAACCTTCGCTGAACACTGACAGGAGATTTTGTTTCTACGAGCCACACAACACATTGTGCCTTCTCTGTCACAGACGCCATCTTAACTGAACAGCTACTACAGCGCTCCTACCGGCGAATGCGGTAGACGAAACACACCAGCACAAAAACTCTATGCGTGTACGAGATCACCTGTAAAAAGAAAACTGATGTAAGATTCGTCATTAAAACATGAGATCATACTGTTTTCAGGGTAAACATTTATGGACACCCTGTATATTACACCAGATTATAAACATTAAGTCTATTATTTTATACTCATTATTGCAACGTTATTGCATTTTGCTTAAGCGTGCCAGGCAAATTTGATCGCGTGTCCAAATGGGCACGCGTGCCAGGCAAATTTGATCACGTGTCCAAATGGGCACGCGTGCCATAGTTTCGCCACCACTGCTCTAGGGTAATTCTTAAGGAACAACAATGGAGTTCTATCTAGGCCTTATTGCCGTTTCCTTAGATCTATTTGATTTCCGATCATGGTCTATTTTCCTTCATTAATTGTATAACGTAAGTGTGGTTTTAATTTATTCCGTGAACGGACGTAAGATTTGAAATATTAAAACTTTATTTTATAAATAACAGTCGAGGGTACGTTTTAAGTTGTTACGGAAACCAATGTCACTTAGTTGAAGTTTCAGTGAGTAATCATACGACGAAAAACACCGTTCAGCGGAAGCCACTGACTACCAGGCGTCGCTGGGAAAGGACGTCATCCCGGGAGAAACACCCCCTCCCCCCACACACACCTCCAACAGTCCATTTTATTTTAATCTTATTGTAAATAAGTTCCCATTTTTTATTTATAGATTTTTAAAAAACTTCTCCATTTGATTGTCATCGAGATTTATCGGGGAAAAAAAAAGTTTAAAAGGTTTTTCTCCAACTTTCTCTTATCACTTTTCTACCTTTATCCGGTCTTTGGATAACGATGTTAAGATTAAGTCTTTCAATAATAATAATAATAATGATGATTGTGTGATTGTATGGGCACGAGTTCGGCTTATGCTCTTTATTGTCGTCGTTATCGACGGGTGATAGCAAAGCGCAAAAGAAGAGCCGATACTCGTTGATTGACATGAGGGGAAATGAACTCTGCCAGATAGTGTTCTACCAAAGGGGTGAGAGAGGGAAGAACCTGATATGAGCAACGTCCAATGAGAAAAGAGGAAATATACCCACTCCCAAAAATACTCATTATCAGCACGCCTCGCTTATGTATGTATGTATGTAATGTATGTATGTATGACGTTCGTTCCTATTTGATGCTATCTTTTGTATCACTTTCTTCCTACACGAAAATAGCTACTGCTTTCTTGTCGGAGATTGATTCGGGGTTCAGTTTAGGTTCGGTTAACCTAACCTAAGATAAAAAAAATGCTGCGCGTATAGAATCCTGAGGGTAGCATTTAGTAGTAGTAATTTGATTGAATTTTTTAAAATTAAAATCCTAAGGTGAGTGGAATTCGAAGAAGTAATCACTATATACGATAAAAATACGCATTCTCGAAACATTTTAATGGAACCCCCACCCTACTTTAACGCAACTTTAACTGATTAAAAGTGTGAAAAAAAAAATAAGCGATTACATGTAGGAGGTAATGCAACTTCACTGACCACCGACGAAAACAGTGTAGGAGGAATTTTGGCGATCTAGGAATATATATATATATATATATATATATATATATATATATATATATATCGTAAAGAACGACGTTTGTATAGGAGATATTCCGCGCAAGACGAGAGAACGAAACAAATGAAAAAATGAGGTAACCACCCGGGAATCGAACCCGGGATCTTCCGATTGCCGGTCAGATGCGATACCATTACACCATGGGCCTCACTCTTCCAAATGCCGTAATTCTTCTACATACTCGCAGAAACCAATGCCCCAAGGGGGCACCTCCCGCATGCCGTAACATTATGGTATCGCATCTGACCGGCAATCGGAAGATCCCGGGTTCGATTCCCGGGTGGTTACCTCATTTTTTCATTTGTTTCGTTCTCTCTCGTCTTGCGCGGAATATCTCCTATACAAGCGTCGTTCTTTACGTTATTTATACTGCGTGTTCTTTGCAGTTGAATGTATATAATGTTACGGCATGCGGGAGGTGCCCCCTTGGGGCATTGGTTCTGCGAGTATGTAGAAGAATTACGGCATTTGGAAGAGTGAGGCCCATGATGTAATGGTATCGCATCTGACCGGCAATCGGAAGATCCCGGGTTCGATTCCCGGGTGGTTACCTCATTTTTTCATTTGTTTCGTTCTCTCTCTCGTCTTGCGCGGAATATCTCCTATACAAGCGTCGTTCTTTACGTTATTTATACTGCGTGTTCTTTGCAGTTATATATATATTATATAATATATATATATATATATATATATATATATATATACTTACTTACTTTAGGTCTAGAGTTTGAACGACGGTTCAGGGTCATCCTGCGGTCGACCCCGCCCGCTCTCTCTCATATATATATATATATATATATATACAGGGTGTCCCGTAAGTCTGGAAACATAGGGCAAAATGATAAAAACGGCAATAAAAACGCCGAAGAGACTTGGGGACTGTTTGTGAAATGAGCAAGGATGGTATCGGCTGTCATCGTCGGTGGATGTCATCGGAGGTCCACTGCGTGGTTTATCTCCTATGGATCCCGTTTCCCTGGACTTTGCTACAAGTTTGCCGACACAGCTGTGTGTTATCGGCGCGCGGTCTGGATGCAATCTGTTAAATTCCTCAGCGACCTCCCTCTGACTCCGATTTCCTACGAGCAGAATTACCTGGATGTGTTCTTCCTTACTCAAAGATATCATGGGCACTTGCATAAACGGAAAAACATGAATTACTTATTTTACCCTATGGTTCCAGACTTACGGGACACCCCGTATATATATGTATGGTATGTATACAACCTTACAAAAGTTCAGCGCGATGATTTATCATTTCGCGAAGGTGAGTTGGTTTCTTGTGCTCTCCACCTCACAGCCAGGTACGCCCAGCTCATCGGGGATTGTTCTGAGCCAGGCGTCTAATCTTCTTTTGAAGATGTCCACTGCAACTCCCTTCGTGTTTCTTAGGTTTTTGAGCAGCTGATTAAACAGTTTTGGTCATCTCACCACAAAACTATTTTCTTTCAGGGTTAAGGGTGTTCCCTGTCTCTCCTTTAATTTGGGAAATACGACACAGTCTTCCTTTTGTACTTTCCACCGTTGTTTGGGGAGTTATAGGATTCAGAGTAAGGTTAGCGACTAGTTTCTCCATTATTTTCCAAGTGTAAATAATGGTGTATATCTCTCTCTCCTCCTTTCCAGTGAATATAGGTCTAGTTCGCGTAACCTTTCCCATTAATTTAGTTCTTTGCACCCCTTGATCTTGGCTGTGAAGCTTCTCTGAGTCCCTTCCAGCTGTCTAATGTCTTTTTTATATGGGGATGTTAGGACCGAGCAGTATTCCAATTTGGGTATGATCAGGGTTTTCAGTAGAGGAATCATTACACTCCTATCCCTTCGTTTAAAGGTTCTCAATATCTACTCCGTTATTCTCTTTGCTCTGTTTACTGCGATCTTATTTTGTTTCGGGTTTCGCATCATTTGTCATTACAACCCCTAAATCCTTTGCTCTAGAATTTCTTTGAATTTCCTGTCCATTTGGGATATAATATTCCATGGATTTTAGGTCTTCTCATTTTCCGTACCGTAACAGCTGAATTTCTCAGTGTTAAACTTCATGGTGTCTTCCGTCCACTTGTAGATTCTGTTTGTCGGTTTGTAGAGATTATATCTTCTGGGTTTCTTATTTTTCTACTGATCTTCGTTTCCTCGGCAGAGGATGTTACTGTGCTGTCTCTGGTAACGTCTTTATCTACGTGAGCATGATTATGAAGAGTAGTGGAGCTAATACTGTTCCTTTTGGTACTGAGCTGAGGACCTTTTGATTCTGATGAAGATACTCCTTGTACTGTAACGACTTGCCGCCGCTCACTAAGGAAATTATATATCCATTTCCCTACTTTTCCTGTTATTCCCATATATTTCAGTTTATGTATTATGATTCCATGGTCACACTAGTCGAACGCTTTAGTAAAATCTGTGTATAGTACATCATAGTTTTCATTATTTTTAAGTACATCATTAATGTGTTGTGTTCCATTAGTTGTGATAGGCATGATCTGCCTGACCGAAACCCGTGTTGGTTATCATTGAATTTTTTCTGAGTTTCCAAAAAGTCATAGATTTTCTGTCTAACTCTTCTTTCAAATATTTTAGTGAGATGAGATGTAAGCGACACACTGGCCTGTAGTTTTTGGCCTCGGATCGATCTCCTCCTTTATATATTGGGATTATGTTCGCGCTCTTCAGGATGTCCGGTATTTCTCCCGTGTCTAGTGATCGTCTCTATATCCAATATAGGGGCTCAGCGATTGCATTCTTGCAGTTTTGATCAATATGGCATTCCATTTATCCGGTCCTGCTGCTGAGTGTGTTTTTTAGTTTCCCTATGGCTTGTGTAAAGTCGAAGTCATATAGATAGATAGATAGATAGATAGATAGATGGCAAAAAAAAAGAAGGGAGACCTCGATCTTTGGCTGTAAAATCCAAAGTTATGGTCAGATTTCAATATTTTTTTCACACCCCACAACTAAGTAAATTTCCTATACGGTGAGCGGATTTCAAAGAAAACTAATGAAAATTACGGATTTATTGAACATTTCTTTATGCCACTGGAAATTCTCCATTTACACTACTACTGCATTGTATGTGCAGATAAAAAGTTACAAAGTACTCACATATGGTGCTTCCTTGATGTTAAAAAAACTGCTCGATATGTTTACCACGAACTATTTCAACTTTTTTCAGTCTAGGACGGAACTCATCTCTGGCTTTATTGATTTGTTCTTGTGGTAGCTCATCCCATTTTCCCAGAAGTTGCTGTCGTAATTGAGCGACAGTTCTTACTTTGACGCGATAAATTCTGTGACGCAAATTTTCCCAAAGGCCATAATCGACAGGATTTAAATCAGGACTGTTTGGTGGCCAAATTTAATACCGCTACCTGGTATTATTTTGATATCCCGTTTTATCGATTTTCTTGAGAAGCTTGTCCAAACCTCCTGCAGTTGGCTTACGTTAATTAAAGTCGCTTTAATTATATCAACTTGAACCTATGATTAGCAAGATTTTTCTGGAATATTCGCCATAAATCCAATTTCTCAGCTAAAATGCTAAAAGATGGCATACAAACCATAAAATTACCTAGTACTAACATACTAAAATTTCATGGTTGTATGTACCGTATTTGCCGAGATATGAAAGATTCCCCCCCCCCCCCCCCCCCCCCGTCGACCCGATATGTAGTCGGTGACAAGTTTCGTCCCTCCAAATATTATATAATGTAATAGACTTTATTTCTTTACTGGTTTTACAAATGTGCTCAGCTCCCATGGCAACTGAAAACCATTCGCGAAAGAATTATTTTTTTACGTAAAGCTGTATGTCCCCTCCGTTATGTGACCTTAGATATTGGGAAGGAGGTTAAAAACAAATCCCACTATTACATTTTCTTTTTGTTTTTCTTTCTTTCGTGATAAGGTTGCGAGTTTGTGAATTGTCTGACGAGTAATGCAGTTGTATCGACCTTAAATTTAGAATTTGGTAATGCGAGGTGGGTGGGGTCGCTGTATTTATTTAAAATGTAATGCTTTTCTAATCTCTCTCTTTAGTATAATTTAATTTCATCATAATAGAAAGTTTCGGATTACGAACGTACAGTAAAATATTAAGACGAGATAATCTGTGTTAGTTATTTTTTTATATGTTGCGACGTCAAATGTACGATAGGAGAGACCTAAAGTGAGAAATAGTGATAAATGTTAATTTTTTGAGCTTTTGCGTATACTACACCCATTTTTGCATATTTTAAAATTAATTTAATGCATCCAAAGTGCGTGTATCCGAACGCATTATAAATGGTCAATTATTTAGTTATATCGTTGCTATTCACTTAGTTTACTGCGTATAATAGACGCTGAGTTACGCGGAGAAAAAAAAAATGTGTCCGGGAAATATATGAATAGGCTGTATATAAAAGGTTGGTGCTTTCAACTTTGAAACATTTCCGTATAGCAACTCGAGAAAGTAAAATGCGAAGAGCGTCTCGCATTTTCCAATATACGAATAATCGCTTATTGTTTGGAAAGTGGGGAAATAAATTTAATAATCTTTGGGAAAAGGGGAATTTGAAGTGTTCCAACAAAACCAAATGGACTAAATCACGTCAATGACCATTAAATTGAAAATGCACGCTAGCAATGGGAAAGAGAGAGAAAAAAAGTTTTATAAATTGGTCATTCTCTGTCCCACGATTTCTCTCTCTCTAAGCTTTAGACCCTTACTGTATCTTTGGGCCATTTCGAAAGCAAAATTCTGCCATAACAAACCAAGGGATCTTCAGTCGCTGAGACATCGTATCCATGATGCTGTCGTGTCCATCCCTGAATCTGTATTGGAAAATGTGTTTTCAGAATTTGAACGAGAAATAAGATTAATTATAATATAATGAAATACACGTACGAGTTTATTAAATGAACTAGCAGAAGCCCGTGGTAAAAACTACCACGCTTAAACAATCAAGAGGGGCAATTTTATTTTTTTAATTATACTATTTACCGGAATGAGTACGCACACAAAAACATACAATCTCCGATTTCAGCTTTATATACAGTATACCTTATGAACCTTATGTTGTTTCGTGCGTTGGTCTCTCTCCACACGGAGGTCAAGCTGGTGGCCCCGCCTCTAAAAAAAAAAAAAATATATATATAATAATACACACACACACACACACACACACACAGTAAAACTTGTAACGCTTCAGAATATAATGTCATTTGGATTCTGCTGCTATCATATAAATATATTAAGATTTGTTTCCGGTATATTCATTTTGAAACAACCCTGTACATAAAATCTATCTAATAATTAGTTAATATTATTCGCTAATAATGAGTGAAATAATAATTATAATATAATCAACCGAGGCTGTAATGTATTATTATGTACCTTGACTATAATGAACTAGAGAATTAAAGGCATATGGTAAAAATAGAATAATAATAATAATTATTTGTTAGTTTATAGGTTTATAGTTTCGACGTACATTTACTGAGAAAGTATATTTATAATTTTATTGATTCATTTATACATTTGCATATAAATAACCGGAACACGTACGCGTATCAAGGTTATATAGAATAGCATACCACACCATTATTAATGTTTTTTATTAGTGGGTCACGATAACTGCGTATTACCCGCTACAGCCGCATCCTGAGCTTCATATGTTCTTCGAGGGTGACCAGATCTCGGTTTGGTAGAAATACTTCCGTCAGTATGGTGGCGTGAAACTCATCGCTGTACCATTTTTTTTGATGAACATCGTACCTTTTTTGGGTTTCGTGATAACCACTTACTCCCTTCATGTTGAATCATAGTTGATAATCACGGTAGTATTGCCATACGTACGTACTCTAGTAAATGCGTGATTTTTGTTTTATTTTAATTAACCCTCTACCGCCAAATGGGTCGAATACGTACCGTCTCAAATACACGCATTTAGACTTACTAAAACGTTCTGAGTTACGGGATTAAGACGTAATTGTGGCATTAAAAAGTTGTACTATCTACAAAATGGTTTTTTAATTTTGTAATTATTTTGCTGTAGTAGTTTATTCATTAAACGTATCCATAAAGAAAAAAGAGACGGAGCTTTGTTTCTGACGTCACAATGATGTCGCGTATTTAGTCTGTCAAAAATGTTTTATAATATAATTAATATAGAAGTGTACATTTAGCTACGCTATACATCGAAAGTGTTAGAACGGAATAAAGATGAAGAAAACCTACTACTTACATTAAACTATTTGCATTTTAAATACCAATTTCACATTATAGGATTGCGGTATTTATGTATTTGTGAAGGGTGTTCAATGTTCATACGAGGCCCTCCAAGAAAGAAGTGGCTAAGCGGCAGAAGTAAAAAACGTCAGGAAACGCGGTTGAAGTTATACCAAATTTGAAAGTGATGTAACTTTTGAATATTTTGGAGATATTTCGTCGAAACACGTTCAAAAGTTGAAAAGTTATTCCACTTTCAAATTGGTACAATATTTAACTGCTTTTTCTGGCTTTTTTACTTTTATCGCTTAGCCACTTCTTCCTAGGAGGGCCTCATAGTATGTTGGTTTTCGGTTGTCATATGGAGTAGGCAAAATTTAAGTTTCTTTCCATTCCTTATGAGCACATAAGGAATTTTATATTACTACTACTGGAATGTATTCTCTATGATAAATGTATCTGTATATTTTAAATTGGGAACCATAAATGGCTTAACCCCACGTCTTCAAAACCGTCTCCAGTGAGATCAGTGATGCGAAACGACACTGGGTCTGCTAAGTGGTTCAATGGGAGACAAATGTACTGCGTTTCGATTCTGTAGCCAGCCTAGGTTCTGATTCTAGGTTCATTCGTAGGTCCCCCCCTTATCATACGACCTTTGACGTTGCAATAGTTAAAAAATAACAACTTTCATAGATTATCTCGTCTTAATATTTTACTGCACTCGCGTAATCTGAAATTTTCTAACAATTAAGATATTATATTAAACTTCAGTGAAGAGAGAGAGAGTCGGAGAAAGAAGTATTATACTTCTGCACCGATTCATCGACTTTTTAGTACTGTACTTGGTATTCCATATACAGGGTGTACATAAAGTCAGGATCTATTTTTGTGAAGCACTTGGAAATTATATGGAATTCAATCATAAAATGATAAAGTGGTAACATTTATTAAATAATTAAGAGTAGGATTCGACGTGACGCCCATCAGTATCCCAGCACAGCTCAAATCGTTCCGCAGCATTTCTAAACACATTCTGGAGCATTTGCGGGGTTATGTTATCTGCAGCAGTTCGTATACGTGTACTAAGTTTTCAAGACTCGTAATCTTCGTCTGATAGATGTGCGATTTGATAAAGCCCCATGCAAAGAAATCTAAAGGGGTTAAATCTAGTGATCTCGCTGGCCAAGGTCTGTTGCTTCCGCGTCCGATCCAGCGATTTGGAAAACGTCCATTTAGATAATCCTGAACAACTTTGGCATAGTGACAAGGAGCACCATCATGTTGATAGACGACGGGGATAGGATTGTTAGTACCGTCGTCTATCAACATGATGGTGCTCCTTGTCACTATGCCAAAATTGTTCAGGATTATCTAAATGGACGTTTTCCAAATCGCTGGATCGGACGCGGAAGCAACAACAGACCTTGGCCAGCGAGATCACCAGATTTAACCCCTTTAGATTTCTTTGCATGGGGCTTTATCAAATCGCACGTCTATCAGACGAAGATTACGAGTCTTGAAAACTTACGTATACGAACTGCTGCAGATAACATAACCCCGCAAATGCTCCAGAATGTGTTTAGAAATGCTGCGGAACGATTTGAGCTGTGCAAGGATACTGATGGGCGTCACGTCGAATCCTACTCTTAATTATTTAATAAATGTTACCACTTTATCATTTTATGATTGAATTCCATATAATTTCCAAGTGCTTCACAAAAATAGATCGACTTTATGTACACCCTGTATTAAAACCGAGCTTACCCCACTCGTCTGTTGTTAATTATGCAGCCAAACCCCTCCATAAAAGAAAAAAAAATAATACATTATAGTCAACACTGAAAATTCCTATGGTGCGCGACTTTTGCGCTACCCTGTAATTTAAATGATACGGCTAGAAACAAAAGGTGCGAAAAAAGATATTCTTTTCGATAATAACACTGTACAACAAATTTTCGGTTCGGAAAAAAAAAGGGATTCTTAATATTTCGAGTGTGCTGATTCCAAATCTGAAAATAGTTTTTTTCTATCACGTCACGTTTTTTTGTAATGACTGCTTAAAATCTTCATACCAAAAAATAAGAATATTATTAATATAAACACCCAGAATGTCTGTCAGTCGGTCACGCTCGAAAAGAGATGATTATTCTTTATATATATATATATATATATATGGGCGATATTTGTATTTTAATATGGGCGATATTTGTATTTTAATGCATTAGAAAAAGGCGTAATGAATTCTACTTTTAATTATAATTTTAAAAAGTCTATCTATAATAATAAAAGGACGTGTGTGTCAACTGTACGCCCTTGACAATTGGTTAGGTTAAGTCGTGATATTTTCGTTAGCTTTAACGAAACTATCACGACTTAACCTAACCAATCGTCAAGGGCGTACAATTAACCTAACCGGGCATTCAATTAACCTAACTAATAACAGTCTTCGAACTACAAAAAATATTCCACCGTCGCGTCTGCTAGGATATTTTTGCCACCCGCACGAAGGGCGGGTTCTCCGCTAGTATATTGATAAACAGATAGGCTTTATCATATAAAACAGTTTAATTATTGCTATACTTCAACATATATGCACAAAATTAACAAACTCGTATTATACTGTTTTCAACTCATTATTTGTATTTATGCTGGCGTTTGTGTGATGCTTCTGGTTGGTAACGCTTTAAATTCCAGCAGAAATCGGCCAGCATAGCAGGACTCCACTTCCCTTTGTATCGGCTCTCCATTGTGGCTATATCCTGGTGGAATCTCTCCCCGTGTTCGTCGCTAACAGCAGATACGTTTTCCGGAAAGAATGAGAGATGTGAATGCAAAAAATAATTTTCAATGACATCTTACATCCGAGACGTTGGTATGAGTTAAGTTGATTCACAAGTCAGGCGCGGATCCAGGGGGGGGGGTCGAGGGGGTCCGGATCCCCCCCCCCCTGCTCACGGTGACCAACGATTTTTCGATTGCGTTTGTTTGCTCCTATATATGAAAAATAAGACCTGAAGATTTAAAATGGCTTAAGGTACATGTATCCCGGTTGCCACAAAATTAATTTCCTTAAAAAGAATAAAGAAAAAAAAGTTTATGTCCGATCCTGAGACATTTCAGACATGGCCTGGGTGTGTGAACAAGCAGGATTTTGATAACAGGAATATACTTCAAATCCATCTAAAGCTATCTTCAAATGAAAATTTCCTACCGAGGGGGGGACACCCCCCTCGGGCACCCCCCTGGCGCTCGCTTCGCTCGCGTGTCCTCGGCCTTCGGCCGAAGACACATCCGTAACGAGCCCCACCAAGACTGGACCCCCCCTCTGCTTAAATTCCTGGATCTGCCCCTGCAAGTGCAGCATAGTTGTCGTATTTAGTCTTCCCTAGTAGACCGCTGCACACGTTTTTGAATACACGCCAGGCTGCCAACTCAACCTCATCCATCACCGCTTCAAAGTGTTCGTCTAGCATGAGTTGGCGAATTTGAGCGCCGACGAATATGCCTTCTTTAATCTTGGCATCACTTATTTTTGGGAATTTTTCCTTTAGATGTTTGAAGGCAGGCTTATCCTGTTTCAACGTCTTTGCAAATTGTTTCATCAGCCCTAGTTTTATGTGAAGTGGCGGCAAGATAACCTTTTTCTTTCGTACTAGTGGTTCGTGAATAACACTGAGATATTCAGGTGAGGAATTGTCTCGCGGCGGCCATAGTGAGCGTGTGTGGTGTTCAGACCTTGCTTGGCTATCCCACTTGCATAGGAAAAATGTATTTCGTATAGCCAGTTTGCAATCCATTCAGAATAGCCACAATCTTCAAATCTGCGCAGATAAGCCATTCATGTTCATTGTATTTTATACAGTCCAGAATAAAAGCAACATTGTCATACGTTTCTCTCAAGACGACTGAATGAGCGATCGGAACAGAAGGCATTGTGTTCCCATTGTGTAGCAGTACACCCTTAACACTGTACAGAGATGCATCAATGAACAATTTCCACTGATTCGATTCATAGCACAAACCCAGAGCATCGAACAAACCATGTATACAATGCAATAATAAAAATTGTTCATTGTGAAATATTCCTGCAAATCCAAGGAGCGCTTTCGGAATGCTGTAATTCGTACGTCTTCCGCCAGCAGATTCCATTCTTGTAGACGTGAGGCCAGCAGTTCACTTTGTTGCTTGGTAAGTATTAAATCACGAACCAAATCATTGAGTTCAGGCTGCGTGATGGGATGTTCTTCTTTCTTGGACTCGACTTGAGCTTCATAGCATTCGCCGTCTGATTCCGATTTGTCAGAGTCTGTGTTATCGGTCGGCATTTCAGCTGGAGGACGAGGGATGGGTATATCTGTAGAATGTTCCACGGGACACATAGCAGACAGAACAAAGATTTGGGTAGACTATAGCCTTTTTCCCTTTTCTGTTGCAACCTGTAATGCGAGACAATAGACATTGTTGACTACTTAAGATAGCATAATTGTGTAATACATTATGCGGAGCAGGATATGCTAAAACGTGCTAAAAACACCAAATTTGACGTATATTCAGAAAAATGAGATTCAAACCTGTGATGTTCGTTAAGCAGAAATAGCAATCAGTTGAATGGTCCAGCGGCTCTCTCCATACCATTGAGACACCGAATCTCAGACCAGGACCGGTGCTTTTGAACCATGCAGATAACGAGCTTGTACATCTCACACAGCAAATATGAGGCGCCCAGTGCTCGTCCTGATCACCAACTTTGCATGCGAAGTATAATTCATAAAGCTTTTTCACATGAGAAGTCAACTTCCTTTTATAATGTTTTAGCGTTAATGTCCCACAAATATAACATTGTCTGGCGAATTTTTGCACTCTCTAGGCATTGTAGCATAACATCAATAAAAACCTGTAAGATAAGAAAATGATAGATCAATTTGCAATTTCACACAATATAGACGTTGTCGGTGAAATATAGTACTACATAATTTGATAGCTGTTATTCAATAATACGCATTTATAGCACCTATTTATGATAAAATATGGCTGACAATTTTGTTTTAAATGATTAATGAAAGAAATTTTTCATAAAATCAAAGTGGAAACACAGAGCCGAACACCACCACCACAGCATATGCATGACTGAACAAAATGTAAAAGATGCGTTCAGAGAACCAGTGGTTCTCAAAATGATACAATGAAATAGGGTCATTTTCATAAAATCGGTGGGGGATACAAATAAATGAGTGTTATTTTCGCAATCTACGCATACAATTAGCCATAAAAATGACAATCTCATTTCCGTTTTTTTTTCACTGTTGTACAGTGTAATTTTCTTTCGGAAGTAATTCACACTGCTTTAAAACGTCGGCACTGTACATATTCATCAACGACGCTTAAATTACTGTATTTCTTCAAATTCATATCATCATCGCGAGTATCTTATGAAATTTGGCCTTGCATTAAGTAATAGATATTTATAATTTATTACAGTTAAGTATCTCGTATTATTGAATTGTAGATTTAAGGTCGCTATTATTATTTTATACGTTTATACACAAATGCCAAACTCGCCATCTTATCACAGAAGAAAAGGAGAAAGAGGAAAAACAAATATTTCTTTCGCGAATGGTTTTCAATTGCAATGGCAACTGAGCACACTGTAAAAGCGGTAAAGAAATTGGATCTATGTATTTTAGAATTTTCAGAGGAACAAAACCTTTGTCCTTTCCTTCTAACCTTCAAGTGTTCCGTGCGATGATTCTTCGTTTCACGAAGGTCAAACTTATTGGCCCCCCTCCTCGTGAGTTGGCCTGGTGAAGTAGAGAGTTGTTTTCTTGCGCTCTCCATTTCACATAGCCAGGTACGCCTTGCTCATCTGGAATTGTTCTGAGCTAGGCGTCTAGTCGTCTTTTGAAGCTATTCACCGCTACACAACTCGTGTTCCCTAGTTCCTTGGGCACACACACACACACACACACACACACACACACACACACACAAATTAAATTAGTACAATATTTTGTGAAATTTTTCTACAAATTTATTAAAATGTAACCATATGTGGATATCTTTTATGATGAAGAATTTGCATAAGTCGCAACTGGCAAGCACGTACAAGACAGCTTCACATCGATAAAAGAATTAAAAAAAGTAATTGGGAGTTACTGGAGAAAGGAGGATGCAGAAGATCGTGTTTTAGTTCAACAAGTGGAACAACCGGTTGAGTACCTTTGCATTAACGGAATGGGATAAAGTGCTTAAAGCGAACATTCTTTAATGGACAGCATCTTTTGAAGATGTTGCAGCCATCTTCGGATTACATTCTTGAGTTTGAATGTCTCAAAGTTTTCCGATTGCTCTTGTGATGATGATTAATACTTTTTCAATCGTCCTCGGGCCCCGTGAAAACCACAGATACGCGCGCTTTTAACCAACCTAAGGTCGTATGAACATAAAGCTCGTTTTTGAGCGTTTGTTTGATTGCATGATGGTGGTCGTTGCTACGTGCGTGTAATGAGTTGTTGGTAAATTTATGATCCCTTAAAGACTGGACTCGCTGATCAAGGCTAACGTTTCATAGGGTGAAGCGAGTTAAACATTTACTGCAGGAATGTCGTCAGCTGTTCATTACGTGGGTGGATTGCGGATGCTTTAAAATTTCTCTAATCGGCTCCCGCTTATTGGATTATTTTTCATAGAACACCAACAATAGACAATATACTCCGTAGTTAATACAATTCTTAGTTCTCCCCTACACTTTTTTTTTTCACTTATTTTTCGGACTCCATTATTCCTAAGCCATTTATTTATATCTACGAAGCATGCGTGAAAATGTGACTTCTTAAATTTTCTTTTTTTTTCTGAAGAGTAAAAAGATAGTCTCGATAACCATTGCGATACTAATAAATTTGAGGCAAGATTACACTTTTTAAGAAAACGGTGTGTGACGAGGAAGAATGATCTCTTTATATACATTTCTATTCAACTCCCGCGGTATTTCGATAGCAACTTTCGTCATCTTCAGGGGCTGAGTACATTGGTGATACTAAATGCCCCATAATCATTGAAATCCGATTTATTTATTTTAACTATGAGGTCATCCCGTAAGTAATGTCGTTTTTTTACTTTCATTTCAAAATGAAAATAAAACTTTATTAAAATTTATTTTGACGAAATATATATTCCTTCACTTTCTATGACTCTGCCACCTCTCTACGAGCATTTCAATTCCATGTTGATGAAATTCCTTCGGTTTAGAAGTAAAAAAAACTCGGAGGGGGGCAATGTTGATAGCCTCGAAATTTTTAAGTTCTTTCCTGTCAAGATAATTTTGAAGACGTCTGAATAGGTGGTAATCTGATGGTGCGAGGTCTGGTGAATACGGAGGATGTGGAACTTTTCCCAACCAAGCTGTTTAATTTGGGAAGTGATACGAGCAGTATGAGGACGCGCGTTGTCCTGCTGAAAAACAATACCCTCGCGATTGGTCAAAGGACGTTTTGTTTGCGATGCAGAGCTCAGTCTTTGAAGTTGCTGACAGTAGACTTCGGCTGTAATGGTTTGATTGGGCTGCAACAGTTCAAAATAAACCACTCTTTGAATATCCCACCAAACGACACAGCAAAGCCTTCCTGGGGTGCGGATGTCCTCTTGGCTGTGGTGTAGCAGATTTCTCAGCACTAACCCATTGCCGATGACGCTTAACATTGTGATAAAGCACCCATTTTTCATCCCCTTTAATGAGTATTCATAAACGGTGCTTGGAGTTGCCGAGAATGTAATGAAGAGCAAATGTCTTCACACGATCTCTACAGTTGTCTGGTGACAACGTACAGTATGGGGAATCCACTTCCCAAGTTTTGACACTTTTCCAAGTTGCTGCAGGTGGTGGTGAACTGTGGAACCGGTCGAATTTAGTCGGTGGGCAAGTCCTTCAACAGTTACAGCAGGATTTTCTTCGAGTGTAGCTATCAGAAGGTCATCATTGAACTCAACGGGTCGGCCCGAGCGCGCTTCATCAGTTAAGCTATAGTCACCAGACCTAAACTTCCGGAACCATCGTTGACATTTCCTTACATTTAAAGCTTCCTCCCCGTAAACATCCTGAATATTTTTTGCGGCTGCAGTCGCGTTATTTCCTTTTCTAAACTTATGCCTAATGCGTTCCTCTGACACCTCCATCTTATCCGTAAGGGTGAAATAAACGAAGATTGTTAACGCGATGAAACTTCACTTAGGCCGAGAAGTAACGTGTCTAAACACGCACAAATTCGAGTTTTCCACAAAATATAAACAGAAACGCGCGTAGACACGACGCGAGTTTAACAATGAAAAAAACATTACTTACGGGATGACCTGATATATTTGGAGTTTCCATAAAGTTGAAATCCTCAACTGGCACAGTCGTGTTGCGACTCAATACTGACGACTCTGGTCGTGACGATTCGAATCGCGCGTGATTTTATATTGACAGAATGGGAGCCCCGCACTGCAGCGACCGCCACGCGACTCTCTGGAATCGCGTCACGGTCGCTGCAGTGCGCGCGACTCTCTGGAATCGCGTCACGGTCGCTGCAGTGCGCGCGACTCTCTGGAATCGCGTCACGGTCGCTGCAGTGCGCGCGACTCTCTGGAATCGCGTCACGGTCGCTGCAGTGCGCGCGACTCGCATTCTACCGATGTAAAATCACGTGTCGAGTTGATTAAAAATGTGTGCTTATACGCCAATTGTCATTCTTTTCCATAGTAACAAGTTTTTTTTTTTACCGCATAACTGCATCCATCTCGTAATTGTGTTGATTGACAGACGTGTAGTTTTCGCATAATAGGCCACTTAATATACAGAATCCTTTCAAATGTTCGCGAAATATACACCGATAAATGTCAGTCATAGAGCAATTTTATTCGCAACATCGCAGCTTCCGCATTTCGAGTAAAGATTTATTTTGTTTGACAAATTTCCTTTTAATATTATGCTTCCTCGATAAACCACATACTAAGTGTCCCGCTTTAGAAAACGTTCTATATAAACTATATATTTATGAAATGTACGTAATTTAATACAGAGAGAGAGAGAGAGAGAGAGTTACAAGGAAAAGAAGTACCTCAAAAGGCCTTGCGGCCCATACCGAGGAGGTACCAATGGCAACGGGAGCCAGGGAAAATTTTGTAAAAGTTTATTTTTCTTTCAACTATCCTAGCAGTAGTAGAAAACTGGATAGTAAAGTAGAAGGCTCTCTCCCAACCCTCCGCTCCCTCCCTGCCAGAGGCAGGTACGGAGAAAGGTTGAAGAAAATACCTTGACCCTGGAAAAGTAGCCAAGGAAATTTTACAGGAAAGTGGAGAATATATAAATAGCTCTATATTTAGCTTGCTCACAGAGACACCGAGCAAGCGAACTCCTGCAGAGTTTTCTGAGGTTTTAATCTTAAACTATGAGTGTGTTCAGTACTTTGTCTAGCCTATTTTTAAACAGATTTACACTTTGACTGGAAACAACCTCAGAGAGAGAGAGAGAGAGAGAGAGAGAGAGTTACAAGGAGTTACAAGGAAAAGAAGTACCTCAAAAGGCCTTGCGGCCCATACCGAGGAGGTACCAATGGCAACGGGTGCCAGGGAAAATTTTGTCTTTCAACTATCCTAGCAGTAGTAGAAAACTGGATAGAAAAGTAGAAGGCTCTCTCCCCACCCTCCGCTCCCTCCCTGCCAGAGGCAGGTACGGAAAAAGGTTGAAGAAAATACCTTGACCCTGGAAAAGTAGCCAAGGAAATTTTACAGGAAAGTGGAGAATATATAAATAGCTCTATATTTAGCTTGCTCACAGAGACACCGAGCAAGCGAACTCCTGCAGAGTCCTCTGAGGCTTCAATCTTAAACTATGAGTGCGTTCAGCACTTTGTCTAGCCCATTTTTAAACAGATTTACACTTTGACTGGAAACAACCTCTGAGGGAAGTTGGTTCCAGATATTAACTATTTTATAGGAAAAGAAATTTCCGCAGACTGAGGTCCTAAATGTCTTTACACACTCAAATAGTGTGCAAGATTTCGTCTAACCTTTTCTTGAACTGATCCACAGAGGAACTGTTCACAACTTCCGAAGGTAACCTGTTCCACGTGTCACAGATCTTATACGTAACGTAATTCCCACACACACTAGTCCTAAACCGTTTCAAATCCAACTTCCAACCATTGTTGCGAGTTGGGTTATCATTTAAACTAAACATACTTCTAAAATCGACATCGTTGAACCCTCGTAAGAGCTTGAAAACCTCGATCAGTTGACCGCGCAGCCTCCGAGTTTCAAGCGAAAACAAGTTCAGGGCGCGTAACCGTCGATTGTAGCCCATATGCCTAACGGAAGGGATTAACTTTGTGGCCCTCGCCTGCACTCGCTCCAGCCTCTCAATATCTTTCCTGAGGTGGGCGACCAGAACTGCACAGCATACTCCAGGTACGGCCGAAAAGGGAATTGTACAGTGAGAGCACAATCTCCTTGTTCCGAAACTGAAATTGCCTCCTGATATAACCCAATAGTTTCTGGGCTTTCTTTTCCACCTCTACACACTGTTTCGTAAACTTAAGGTCGCTGCTAATTAGCACACCCAAGTCCTTTTCTAAATCAGTCACCTCGATATTACTGCCCAAC
This sequence comes from Bathynomus jamesi, assembly GCA_023014485.1. Lineage (NCBI taxonomy): Eukaryota > Metazoa > Arthropoda > Malacostraca > Isopoda > Cirolanidae > Bathynomus > Bathynomus jamesi. The sequence goes on along the minus strand of JAJOZX010000464.1, from coordinate 98,627 downwards.
ATCGAGTAGTCCGACTTGGGATTGGCGTAGCCAATGTGCATCACTTTGCATTTACCCAAGTTAAACGGCATTTGCCATTTTTCGGACCACTATCCTATCCTACCTAGGTCCGCACGCAGTTCCTCGATCGCTTCGGGCGTCCCAACATTGGCCCCAAGCTTGGTGTCATCAGCGAATTTGGCGATCCGACTGACGATGCCACCGTCGATATCATTTATGTAAATGGTAAACAACAGTGGCCCCAAAACGGAACCCTGAGGAACCCCACTAGTGACCGAGGCCCAACCCGAACTAGCCCCTTTAATTACCACCCTCTGCCGCCTATTCCTTAGCCAGTTTTCAATCCACCTACCTATTTCCCCACCGATACCCAGCGCGCGCACTTTCGCCATTAGCCGGCGGTGAGGTACCTTATCAAAGGCTTTCTGAAAGTCGAGATAAAGTATATCAATCGCCCTACTCTTATCGTACTCACTCAACATGACGTGGAAAAACTCGAGCAAGTTGGTGAGACACGACCTATGCCGTCTAAACCCATGTTGGGAGTTCCCAAGCAGCTTGTAGGAATCCAAATGGTCAACGATTCTATCAGCTATTATCCTTTCTAATAATTTACCTACAACTGAAGTGAGACTAATAGGACGATAGTTCCCTGGACTTTCGTGATCCCCTTTCTTAAAGATAGGGGTCACGTTGGCCTCCCTCCAGTCACCAGGCACCTGGCCCATCTCCAACGATTTGTTGAAGACTGTAGCCAGGTGGGGAGCCACCTGGTCGCGCACTTCTCGCAAAACACTGGGGAGAAACTGGTCTGGCCCAGGAGCCTTAAACGCGCTCAGTTTGTATATTCTATGAGCAACGACTGTCGCGGTACATCTAACACTATCCAGGCCAGCACCTTCGTGCCTCACAGCTGGCTCGGGGATGACGCGGGTATCCTCCCTGGTGAACACTCCCGCAAAGTACTCATTAAGCACATTAGCGATGTCCGCGTTGGAGGTCCGCAGAACGCCGCTTCCATCCTTTAAAGGACCTATCATGCTTCTAATGGGCTTTCTACTATTAACATAACTGAAGAACTCCTTAGGATTCCCCTTGCAGAGGCTTGCCACCCGTAGTTCTTCGTTACGTTTCGCTAGCCTAACCTTCGCCTTCACTTCCCTACACAGGCGGACATACGCTTCAGTGTTCTCGTGGGAACGATTGGCCTTCGCCCTCCTATACGCTACTTTCCTATTTCGGATAGCCGAAGCGATGCCACGATTGAACCACTTAGGCTGCGTTGAAGCAGGGGTGACCGGTTTTGAGGGTATGGCAGCAGACTGCAGCACCATAAACTCATCCCGGAATGCACTCCACACTCCCTCAACATCGCCGCCAACCTCTAACCCCATCTCTCCTACGCTATCCCTGAGGCTAACAAAGTTCGCCCGCCGGAGATCGAGCTTTCTCTCTCTCTCTCTCTCTCGTTACTACGCTTCGAGAGAGAGAGAGAGAGAGAGAGAGAGAGAGACTCTCTCTCTCTTTGTATAGGAGACTTTCCGCGCAAGATGAGAGCGGGTACCTCATTTTTTCAATTGTTTCGTTCTTGCGCCGATAAGTCTCCTATACAAAGCGTCGTTCTGTACGTTAATTATACTGCGTGTTTGGTTATAATGTGTGTGTGTGTGTGTATATATCCCCCCCCCCCGGTGTCCGAGAATTATCTGTACAATTTTTGGCTGTTATTAAAAGTCAACCATGAAGTGTAGAAATTCCAGTGTTGTCCCATTTTACAGAGAAACTCGTTAAGTTTTTTCTGATAACAAGTTTTGACAAGTTTTTTCTTTTTTGTACGCGGGTGACAGACATTGATGATTTAAAAGCAAGAATCACAGCTGCTATTGAGCGAATTGATGTGGATATGCTGCAGCGTACATGGCAACATTTGGATTATCGATTGGATGTTTTGCGAATAACTGATGGTGCACATATCGAATGTTTGTAACAACGTTACTTTAATAAAAGAAACTTTTGAAAATACAGATTCTGAATCTTGTTTAAGAATTTTACGTGTGTTATCAAGAATTTTATTAAAAGATGAAATTGTACAGATAATTTTCGGACACACTGGAATTTCTAAAAAACTTGTCAAAACTTGGTATCAGAAAAAACTTAGGGATTCTCTGCAAAATGGGACAACACTGGAATTTCTACACTTCATGGTTGACTTTTAATAACTCATGGCTGGTCTACCTAACTGTGTTCGTAATTGTGTATTGTGTATGTCCTCCGTGATGGCGGAGAGGACCTACAATTTTACGTGGGTTCCGAACCACAAGACATAAGAAATTTATGTAACAACTGCCTGTACATTGGCAACGACCAATTATTACAAAACTAAATAATTATCACTGGCCAACAAAATGAAACTTTTTTTTCTCATCACAAACATGATCACACTTTTCTTAATGCATCTTTCGCGCTGATTCCGAATCTGGTTTTATTTTTTTTCTAGCACGTATAGTTATATAGATACACTAGTTTTGATATTTTTAAGTTTTTGATATTGCTATAAGAAAATTTATGGATGTATAGATCACACTTAGGAATGCTAAACAACAAATACATCATATACCTTATTCAATGTACTTATAAATAAAGAATATATACATTATTTTATTAAAAGCTCTGTGAGTGTGATTTCCTTTTGTAAATTTGGCCTGGATTGTCACGATACAGCATCCAACAATGGTCCGCCATCATGCTTTCATTCCAATATCCTTGGTAGCGCTTCTCCATCATCTGAATATCTTGATGGAAGCGCTCTCCTTGCTCGTCACTCACTGCACCAAGGTTTTCAGGAAAGAAATCTAAGTGGGAATGCAGGAAGTGAATTTTTAACGACATTCGACACTCCATTTCTTTGAAGGCATCAAGGAGGTTCTTGACTCCATCCTTATACGCAGGTGACTTGTTGCTTCCAAGAAAGTTTTCACATATCCATTTGAACGCCAGCCAAGCCTTCAATTCCAGCGGACTTAGGACTTTTTCAAATTCAATGTCATTCAAAACCTCCCTTATTTGTGGCCCAACAAAAATTCCTTCCTTCAATTTTGCTGCAGTAACCTTCGGAAATTTCCTTGAAAGGTATTGGAACCCTTCAGAATTGACTTTACCCATTGCTTTAACAAAATTCTTCATTAAACCAAGTTTAATGTGAAGAGGTGGCAGATAGATCTTTTGGGGATCCACTAAAGGGACAGACTGGACATTGCTTATCCCTGGGACATATGTATACCTAAGTGGCCAGTCACTTTTGGTGTAATGTTCTACAGTATAGTGGCGCGACTGTCCCACAGGCAAAGGAAAAAACAAAATTTTGTGAATCCTGAATGCATACCCATAAGCATTCCTATAACTTTTAGATCTCCACAAACATTCCATTGATGACTGTCGTATTTGATTGCCTTAAGTAGTATATCCATATTGTCATATGTCTCTTTTAGATGGACGGAATGGGCAATGGGGATGGATGGCATTATATTACCATTATGCAAAAGAACTGCTTTCAGGCTTCTCTGCGACGAATCAATAAAGAGGCGCCACTCAGATGCCACATACGTCTGAGATATGGCTGTAAATAGTCCATTGATGTCATGGCAATAACAGAGAGGACCGTCTACTGAAAAGAATGCTGTTAATTCAAAATTCCGCTTTCGGTAGTAACTAATACGAACATTGTTCTCAAGTAAATTGTTCTCCTTGAGGCGAGAAGCTCTGATTTCTCTTTAGACAGCGATAAGTCTCTAACAAGATCATTCAACTGTCCTTGGGTTAACTATTTAGGCTCTAAATGTCTACCTTCAAAAGTGTACTCTGGTTCTGTAGATGGTTCGGAAACGCCAGTTGCACCTTCATCACTTTCCATGTCATCTATGATATAATCTAGCCTATCACTTGTGGGAATTGGAATGGGCAGTGTTTCATCATGTTTTACTGGTCTACGTGCTGAATCCAAGTTTGGATATACAATCTGGTGTTTGTTCTTGGCAGAAAACCCCATTAAGTTCACACTACAAAAATAACAGTCTTCATGATGATCTCTCGGCTCCCTCCATATCATGGGTATGGCAAATGGCATTGAAGCTTTCTTTTTGTTAAGCCAATCATGTAATCCATTTGAACAGCCAGAACAGATTTGATGTGGCGCCCATGGTTTATCTTGGTCACCTAGATGGCAACCAAAGTATAGCTTGTATATTTTCTTAATGTCGGTTGTAATACTTCGTCGCTGTGTTTTAGTTGTCAACTGGCCGCATACGAAACAGAACTTGTCGGCGTCATTCTTACATTGTCGAGGCATGTTGACTGACCTGAGCAAACTATAAATTCAAAAAAAATGTACACCAACTTGACACAACAAGTTCTTGGACTGGACTGATCTTTTGACACACAAAGCACGGCGTTGTTGCCTGAATCACAATGCTGCTAGACGTAAAAGCTCACACCTGAAATACATAAGATGTATAATAGGGTGTCTCAAATATACGAATGGAGGATTTCGGGTCGGGGCGACGCTTGCCCGTATTACACCTTTATAAAGGATTGTTATCACAAAATTTGACAGCTGTAGGAGGATTTTTAGGGGTCACTCAAGTTCGCCACTTCTGTTTCACTTATACAAGATTTTCTTCTCTTTCGCAGGTGATGGTTACTAGAGCAGGAAACCAGTTGTGGTTGCTGGACAAGGCCCCAATTGCAGCGATTGTTTGTCCACGACTTCCATCGAAGGAGCAATGCCTGCTCCTTTACTTCCACCACCACCAAGACCAAGAGGGAAGGAAGACCAAATCGGAGAGCATTCGCCTGGTGGTGGAAACCATCTGGCCCATCTGGGAGAAGGCCAACATACCAACTACCACCAAGAAGTACGCAGGGGAGAAGCTGGCGAAGTTGATCGATACCTACGACGCACTCAAGAAGAACAGGACAAAGCCGCAAGAGGGTTACCGGTACAAGGAGGGGATGTTCAAGTCGGATTTGGAAGATGTGTTTGACGTGGCTCACTCCTCCGCGCTATCCTCCTCCAAGGTCCCTGAGGAGGACAAGGATTTTCTCACCTCGCAGAGGGAAGAGAGGATGTCGTCAAGTCTTGCGGGGGTGGACCAGAAGACAGCGAAGAAGAAAGCTGTGAAGCGGAAGAGGGATCTTGCAGCCACGGCTAGGAAGAGTAAATGGGATGCTGGGGTGACAGCTCATGGAGGTAGCGATCTTGGAGGTAGATGGTAGCAGCACTGAAATGAACACGGAAGACGAGGATGATGACGACGAGACGTACCAAGCGCCCAGCACCAGCAAGGCCCAGACTCAAAAGAAAAGGCGAATGAATGCCCTCACGGACCCGAATCTCATCGCTGCTTGGGATCGCGACAACATGTCCGTGAGACAAGCAACGTCGTCCTTTGCAGCAGCAGCTCAGAGTTTGGGTCATGACCTGGATGACCTGGTAATCTCGCCAGCAACTGTTCATCGAACACGGAACAAGATCCGAAAGGAGATGGGAGAAGAGTTGACCCGAAAGTTCGAAGCTTCTGGTCCTTTAGTCTTGCACTGGGATGGGAAACTGTTGGAAGATATCGCCAAGGAGAAGGAGGAGGTTGACCGGATTGCTGTTGTGGTGACGGGCGATGGAGTCAAGGAGCTTCTTGGTGTACCCGTTGCGGTGGACGGCACTGGAAAAGAACAGGCTGCAGCCGTACTCCAGGAAGTCCAGGCTTTTGGCATTTCGGAGCAAATCATTGGACTGGGATTCGACACCACAGCTGTGAACGCTGGGATGATCCAAGGTGCTTGCGTTCGCATTGAGCAGGAGTTTGACCGTCCCATGTTGTGGTTGGCTTGCCGTCACCACGTCTTGGAGATCTTACTCAAGGATGTCTTCGTGCGATGTCTGGGGCCGTCCTCTTCCCCTGACATTCTCCTCTTCAAACGATTTCAACAGCGGTGGGCCTCCATTGACAAAGGGTCATTCTTGTCCATCGGTGACGAAAGCAATCCACAACAACTGAGAACTGGGCAAATCAAGCGTTTTCCATGAAGAAATACCTGCAGCAGACGCTTTCCCACGGCACACATCCCCGAGAAGACTACCGTGAACTCCTCATCCTTTCCTACCGCTTCCTTGGCGGTCAGGTCCAGGGGGGATTTCGTCAGCCTGGGGCCTATCACCACGCCAGATGGATGGCCAAAGCCATCTATGCCCTCAAGATTTTCATGTTCCATCACAAACTGGACCTGACAGCCAGGGAAGAAGGAGGACTTCGGCGGCTGTGTTTGTTCATCTCCCTCGCGTACGTGAAGCAGTGGAATGAGGCAATGGTCTCGAATCGAGCTCCACTGAACGACCTAGAGTTCCTTCGCCTGCTCGAGGCCTACCCTGACAAGGAAGTCAGCCACATGGCATCCATGGCCTTGAAAAGGCACCTGTGGTACCTCTCAGAGGATCTCGTGTGGCTTGGTTTCTTTGACGACCGCATTCCAAAGGACACGAAGCTAAAGATGGTCCAACGACTTCAATCCCCCGCCACGAAGAAAGGACTCAAGCGGATCGATCCGAAGAACTTCAATCCACAGCAATCCATCGAGCTCTTCGTCACCCGGAGAACAAAAGAAGTCTTCTTCCGCGCGATCCTTCCAGAATCTGAGTCTCCCCCTTCCTCATGAAAGATCCAGAGGATTGGATCAATGACCAGGATTGGATCACGGTGCAAAAGAGGGTGAAAGCCCTGAAGGTGGTCAATGACGCCGCCGAGCGTGGTATCGCTTTGATGAAAAGATTCAATTCCACCATCACGCGTGATGAGAAGCAGAAGCAATTCGTCCTCAAGGTGGTTCGGGCTCACCAGAAGTTGATCCCCATCAAGACGAAGGAGAGCTTGAAGAGTAAAATCAAGTAGTGTAGGACAGATTGATGATGAAAACAATCCATTTATACGCGCTTATTTCAATTAATGAAAGGTGCATTTCGTTTATTTTCATTTTGTTCAGAATAAAGAGAATAAGAGAATGATAGAAATTTCTTTTTTTTCCTAAATAGCTACAAGAAAGTGTTAAACTTGAGTGACCTCTAAATACTGTTCGATTCCCATCATTTTTCGAGTTTTAGAACCTCTATGCCTATTGAAATCGGGGCAGCATTCGCGAGTAAGAGAAAATCGAAAAAAAAAATTTCTATGTATTAATGAGACACCCTAATGTATAATTAAGATAATTGAAATAAATAAGATTAATAAACTAAAAAAACAATAAAATAAACAATCAAATGTTGAAATATTAGTATTTTGCCTATTTAAAATGGTTAAATCTGTGTAGTTATATATATGCCTTCATCTTGAAAACTATACGTGCTAGAAAAAATCTGAATGCCGTTTTGGAATCAGCGTGAAAAATGCTATCCAGCCACCACAGATTTTACTCTGATGAAAAATCTTTGTTGACCAGTGTTATCAATTTAAAACTAATTAATTATCGATTTAAAACTAAAGATACAATCTCTGGATCCAGAGGATCAAGTCATAATAGACTACTATCCACAAATGTTACACACTATATCTATTTATAACCGACATGCAAATATATCAGATGCAAAGAATCCAGTCAATTTCATTACGGTATCCATCAATACTAGTTAGTACCTTGCCAACGAAAAATAAGTCACGGTCCATATCGATTGCGGACCAAGTCAAAATTTACAACCATATACATTACAATATATATACTTAGGAGGAAAAGTGTAGGTGTGGCTGTAAAGACTACAGTAATGTAGAAATGTGTGCACCCATTTTGGGTCTCCCATCTAAAGGTTCTTGTTGGGCAAGTGAAGATCATGAGTTTTTCAGTACCTGTCAGTACTGTGGGGGTCACCGCTCGGCAGAGGAATATCTCTAAATTGGGTGTGTAAGGACAGTATCCCCTAACCCAAGATGCTGCCTCCCTATATCCCACAACACTTGTGTTGAGCTGTGGGATCTCTCACCACAAAGTTTTAATTTTACTACCTTAAACTATACCCAATCTATCAACATATGCGTCTAATCGATTTTTAAATGTTTATAGACGTGCTACTAATTACTTCTACCGGCAAACTATTCCAGCTATTAACTATTCTATGCGTAAAAAGTTTTTGGCAACTGCTGTCTCGAACCTTCTACTTGTCAACTTACACCCGTTATTTCTAGTCCTATTATATTGAGATATTTCGAAAAAGCTATCTCTATCTACGTTATCGAACCCATTCATAATTTTGAAAACCTTGATTAGATCACCCCTTAGTCTCTTAGTCTCGAGTGTTGTCAATTTTAACTCCTTAAGCCTATCCTCGTACGACTGACCTAAGCGACGGAATCAGCTTAGTTGCTCGTCTTTGAACTCTTTCGATTTTGTCTATATCTTTGCGCATATGCGGATTCCGAAATTGGACCGCGTACTCCAAATGGGGTCTAACTAATGATTTATAAAGAGGAACTATAATATCGCGCGATTTGTACTAAAAATTTCGAGCTGTAAAACCTAACACTTTGTTCGCCTTATTGACCTCTGCTGTACTTTGTTTCGCTGCTTTTAAATCACCAGTGACTGTAACTCTCTAATCTTTTTCCTGCTCTACGCTTGTTAAATTTTTCCCTGACATACTATATGCAAAATTACCGTTACGCGAACCTATATGCAAAATTTTGCACTTATCAACGTTAAATCTCATTTGCCATGTGACTGACCAATCAACAATTTTATTTAGATCTTCCTGGATTTTACCTCTATCTTCGTCATTAATCGCCCTACCACCCAACTTCGTGTCATCCGCACACTTTGAAACTGTACTGACTAGGCCGACATCTAAATCGTTAATATATATAAGAAAAAGCAAGGGGCCCAATACAGAACCCTGAGGAACGCCACTCGCTACATTAGTCCAACACGACTCCGCTCCATCAACGACCACCCTCTGTTTCCTACCTCGCAACCACTCTTCTAGCCAATTTATTACTACACCCCTGATTCCATGAGCCTTAGTTTTTTCAATGAGTTTTTTGTGCGGCACGGTGTCAAACGCTTTTTGAAAATCTAAATAAACTACATCAACCGCCCGATATCTATCGTAAACGTCAACCACGCTTTGGAAAAATTCTAAGAGATTAGTTAAGCAAGATTTGTTTCGCCTAAAACCGTGCTGCGTATTTCTAACTAGTTTATGGAATTCTAAGTGTTCGACTATACGATCCCTAATTATTGATTGCAGTAGCTTACCTACAACAGACGTTAAACTGATTGGCCTATAATTTCCCGCCGCACCTTTATCGCCTTTCTTAAAGATAGGTGTTACGTTTGCTAACTTGAAATTATCTGGTACGCACCCCTCAGAAATAGACGCATTAAAAATCTTTGTTAGCGGCACAACAATGCTATCTTTTAATTCTTTTAGTTGTATGGGATATATGGAATCCGGCCTCGGTGATTTACGCGTTTTCATTTTATCAATATAGCACATCACCTCCCCTTCACTAACCTCTGTATTATCCAAAATATTACCATTATCAAAAAGTATTATGTCTGTGACCGTATGGATATTCGTTACATCTTCTATAGTAAAAACTGATGTAAAAAATTCGTTTAGCAAGGTAGCCATTTCCTTGTTTTCAGAAACTAGATCTCCGTTTACTGTTTTCAAAGGCCCCAAGACACTTTTTACTGGATTTCTATTATTGACGTATTGAAAGAATCGCTTGGGGTTTTCTTTACCGTCACGAGCTATGGAGATTTCAAATTCGCGCTTGGATTTTTTTATTACACTTTTCGTTTCACGCCTTAGAGATATGTAGTTGTTTCGTAACCACAAATTGTCTTTATCGCACTTATGTAGCCTATAAGCCCAATCTTTACTGTTTATAATGTCTCCTACTCTAGAAGTAAACCACAAGGGCTTGTATATATATATATATATATATATATATATATATATATATATACACACACATTTCAACTGCAAACAACACAGTATAATTAACGTAAAGAACGTCGTTCTTTACGTTAATTATAATGTGTTGTTTGCAGTTGAAAGTATATATATATGTGCGGGATGCGGAAGGTGCCCCCTTGGGGCATTGGTTTCTGCGCGTATGTAGGAGAATTACGACTTCTGATCGAGTGAGGCCCATGGTGTAGTGGTTATCATATCTGACTGGCAATCGGAAGATCCCTGGTTCGATTCCCGGGTGGTTACCTCATTTTTTCATTTGTTCGTTCTCCCTTCTCATCTTGCGCGGAATGTTCTTCTGTACAAGCGTCGTTCTGTTACGTTATATATATATATATATATATATATAATATAAAATACACTACGCCCTAAATAGGAAGTATATTACCAAAATCGTAGGGTGAACGGGATCTTAAATTGAAACGCGGCTTCCAATTGCGATCACCTGAAATGATTGATTTATTGTTGACACCATATTCAATATCCACTAAATTGGGCTGCCATTAAAATTTCGTAGATTGACGCCATATATATATATATATATATATATATATATATATATATATATATATATATATTATATATATATATGCCTCGGTGGTGTAGTGGTTAGCGTCGCTGACTACGAATCCATTGGCCCGAGATCGAGACCCAGTGACGGCAGCCGGCGCGCAGTAAAACCCAGCTGTTCATCCTTCCACACAATAAAGAAAGTGGTTGGTAGATAAATGGGTACCTTGGGTGGCCTAGTGTTTTAAGACGCTGGGATGCTGGTGGGGCGTGGTTCGGATTCCACGTTAAACTGTAGGTCTAAGGTGGAGTGAAAAGCTTGACCTTCGTCCGTCAGAATAAATAATCTGGCGGAAGCTACTATATATGTATATATGTGTATATATGTATATGTGTATGTATATGTGTATATGTATATGTGTATATATGTATGTGTATATATTCAGTGGTGGGCGCGGTACCAAAATTTGGGGGTGCGTTACGCGGTACTGCGGTACCTCAGCATGCCCAGTGCGTTACGCGGTACTGCGGTACTTTTTCAGGTCCCCCTGGTGCGTTCCGCGGTACTGCGGTACTGCACACAAGAACAACACAAGTAATAGCACATATTTTCAGAAATTGCATATCGGCGATTTCGCACCTGAACTTTCTGCCATAATGGCTAAAAATCGATCTTTGTCACAGAAATGTAACACACGTGCAACCGGCTCAAAAGCAAGCACTGCACTGAGGCGTTGTGATAGGATGGCAACGTAACGTGTTCTGAACGAAAACTTAACGTGTCTAGAGTTAGGCTGATGCAACACACGCAGCATTCGTCTTACTGTACTCCTGTAATAAGGTTTACTTCAAAAAAAGTGTTAATTTTTTGAAAAGTCGTGTTTGTCGGTACCGCGGAAAGTACCGCGGGAAATTTGAATGCGGTAGCGGTACTGCGTTATGCGGTACCGGTTTGGTAGTACCGCAGTACCGCAAAAAATACCGCAAGTGCCCAGCTTTGATATATATGTGTGTTATATATATATATATATATGTATGTATGTATGTATAAAAGAAAAAGATTTTTAGCGTGAAACTTGTAAATTAATTTTTGCAACTTTTTATTATTTTTTTAACATCTTTATTTTTGTAGTTTAAATTGTTTTTGATTATGAAATTAAAGTTGTTTTTAGATTTTTGCCTCTCTTCCCATATTTGTTACACATTTATCTCCATTGTATCATATAATCGTTTATTAATAATTAAATTATTGGCTGGTTGTATAAAAAGATCGTTAAATCTCGCTTTCTCTCTCTTCCTCCTCCCCCCCCCCCCCCCCCCCCCCGTAATAAAATAAGTCTCCACAATTTTAACGCATTTTTGTAAATGTATTAAAATCATTAAAATAAGAAAAGCCATTAAATTATTAAAATTAAAATATTTTACAAGTATCCATAACTTCTTTTTCAAACATTTCACCCCTTCCTCCGTTTATATACAGGGTGTCCCATAAGTCCGGTTTCGTAGGGAAATTTATTTTAAATTAAATTTACAAAAATACATTTGGACTAAAATGTTTAAATTGATGGTCTTTTGGGATTTTTATTGTTGCTGGTACACACACACACACACACACACACACACACACACACACACACACACATAATGGCTAATATGGAAGCGAGTTACACTGGTGAAGAGAAGGCCTCCAGAGGCCTTTCTCTCACGAGTCTAACTCTGTTCCATATTAGCCATTGCGTGTTACTCAACCTCTAACAAAAAAAAGTCTCAAAAACCAGACCAATTTGAATATTTGTTTTGGTTCTTACGTATTACTTCTGTAAACTTAATTCGAAATAAATTTTTCCTGACAACGGACTTATGGGACACCCTGTATATGTTTGCTTATTTGATCCATAAATTCATCCGAAGTGTTGATCATTTGGTGTAATTGGTCGACTTTCAGTGAAAGGGAAATTGGGCTATTCACGTATCGGCCAACATATTCCCTAATTTCGTCAGTGTTGTGGTCCTACGTCTGGGTTCCGTTCTTAATTAGCGAGTTTGTTTTACTGAAATATGTATTGAAGTAGCTTCGTTATGATGTCCCCGACCCAAGTAAATTTGGGGGGATCATACTGGATTGCGCTTGACCGTCCGTCTGTCCGTTGCGCCTTTGAACCACTCGGTGTAATTTGATGGAATATATATATATATATGTATATGTATGTATGTATGTATGTATGTTTTTTTATATATTTTATATATTTTATCGCGAGACACAATGTGTCCCGAGCAAGAATCAGGTCCTTGGAGGTAGAAGTCAAAGGTGAAATGGAACTTTTTCTTCTCCACGCCATAAATTTCGAACCACTCGACATAAATTGATGAATCTTTAATCTTTGTCGTTGTAAACCGAAAATAGGGAAATTGTAAGATTTCATTTTAATTATTGCATTTTGATAGATTTTGCTATCAGTAGTCTGTGCAAATTTTTTGATAACTGAAGATAAGCATTGTGCGCTACTTAACCCTATGAAGTGAGCGTGACCTATCGCAATAAAAGTAAATTTTTTTCTGGAAATGATGTCCTTTATTGTACGCGAGTTAATCTTTATTGTTCTTTAACAACAATAAATTGTTTAATTCAACTTTTAAATGTAATTTTCATTATGGGGTTTCGTAGACCCCCACACTAATCGCTATGTACGTGGTCCCACTGGTCTTCTAGGGTTAAGCTAATTTGTTCGTAGATACTGAAACGAGTTTCACCCGCCCCCCTCACCCCGAGGTGTACAGTACATTAAATTGCGGATAAATTGGAAAGCTTCTCCAGCGTATAATTTTGACTCTTCTTTGTGAAAGTGAAAGGATTTGGTGGTTTATTGTCTTTTCTGAAAGTTTTATTTACGGTACTGTAGTAATTGTAATGTAGGTTGCGCGTCAAGCCGGTGAACACGATTTCGTGTCCGTGTTTAATTTCTACTTTTTATACATTAGCCGCGAAATAGTTCTGATAGAGAATAAAGCTTGTATGTGTACTGTACTAAAGAATTTTAATTTTTGTTGCAGATAGCTGCGCATCCTAGCCATTGCTCATTGTGTTAGCTCTATATATAATTGATAGGAGGAGGGTGCAAACTACTTGAGCAGTCCGGCTCGCCATTTTTTTTTATGTACGTAGGAAGAAGGGGCCAAGTGCTGGTGCCCGCAAAAATGCCCCATTTATAAGAAGGGGGGGCCAAAATTAAGGTTTTCGAGGCTCACGATGCCTTTTTTTTTTTAAAATTTTGAAAAGGTTGTGCAGTGGGTAAAATACGTGTACGTGTAGTGAAGAATAGAAGGAGAAACGTGTGTTTGAGAGAGTGCTGGACTGCTCACAGGGTAGATGAGAGACGGAAAAAGATCAGCCAAATGGGACAGTGACGGGAGAAACGGGAGTTCCAGCACTCCCTGGCTCCTGCCTAACGTTACCTCCGGAGTAGTACTTCTCTGGTCGATTGGTGTTAACAATCTCCTTTTGTTGTGTGTACTTAAGAATTCCTTCCGACTTATTCGTTACAAAGAGACGAGTTTCTCTAACGTTTATTTACTTAATAGGTGTAGGGGCCCGATTTCGTCCAGGGGGGGCAAACAAGTTTTGCCCCAAAAAATAAGCAAAACCCAAAATCCATTGTTTAGTCATATTTTAATTAAACACTATTCGTAGGTATACACAACTGTACAAAGGCTGAACACCAAACATGTTACGACAATAGAGTAAGTTGTAACAGGTTATATCAAATGGGATACTTCAATACTGCCGTTTTGCGACAGGTTTTCCTTTCTATAATCAAATATTGCATCGTTCAAGATCTGAAGACACATTTCGGGCAGAGATGATATCCTATATGAAACTCGTAAAAAGTTTCGGGTGAAATCGTGATGATTGAAAATGTGTACTGGGCTTTTGCACAAATTTTCGGGTGTAATTATCCGAAAAAATTCAGTTGGGCTGAATTTGGGGAGGCAATTGATCCCCCTGACACCCCCATACTTCGTCTCCTACGCCTATGTTTACTTAAGTGGGTTTTTCCTTTTTTCAATTGGTGTATCTGTCCGTATAACCTGTCCGTGTCAATCTGTCTCGTTTATTTCATACCATTTTGGTTTATTTTGAGATGTTTAAATAGAAAATGAACGAACATTTCTGGTCGTATGTTTTCATTTCAAAGTTTTGTTACCTTTATATATACCCTATATATTTAATAATAAATAATAATTCGTACTGAGCACTTGAGATTTATTCTGTTTATTGAGTCGGTCGAAGGTCGAGGCAAACGTGTCGTCGTAAAGTTTTGCTAAGGAATGCGTTAAAATTTCATGACCATTCAAGTCCTGATTATATGCTGCGTAGCGACTGTTCAAGATAATTTATCCTCTTCTTAATACCAAAATTGGGACTTAGGTTTTTCCTGGAATTATTAGTTTAATGGTAAATGAATTTGAAAAAAATACCAGTAATTTTTGTGTTTAATAAAAATTATTAATTATTATTATTTATTATTATTTATTATTATTTTCAGGAAGATCGAAGGTAACTTGTTTTTGCTATTTAAGCGTTTGTCTCGTAGTTATGAATGTGACGTGTACTTTTTTTTTATATAAATTTTAAATTTATTATTTTCTTTTTAGGGGGTTCCAGGTTTTAATAAGTTTGCATTAAATGAAAACAATTTTAGTAAGTAGAGGATTCTACATTTGATTTATAAAGCGTTTAATTGTAAAACTTACGTCGCACTGTTCACTCAATTCACTGTTTTGCGATCTTCTACATTTTATCTGAAGTAAACTTCTGATGGAAACCTTTCTTAGCCATTCTTACGGATAATTCTTCCGTGTACTTTCTCTGTAATTATGTCACCTACCTAATAAATATGCAGGGCCCATACTGCAATACATTTGTCCGTCCTTTCGACTATAACTTTTGGACTGCTCAACATAAATTAATGAAATTTCATGCGTGTGTAGATGATCATAAGACTTGTTTTTATTTAGCACACACACACGCGCGCGGGTCATGGGGAAGAATCGGATCCCTGCATCAAAAGTCAGTCACAGATAGAGGTCAAAGGGTCAAATGGAGATTTTTCCTGTCCACGCCATAGCTTTTGAACGCTCAATATAAATTGTATCATCACAAGACGATGTGTCGCGAGCGAGAATCGGGTCATTGTATCAAAGGTCAAATGGAGTTCGGCGCCATAGATTTTGAACCACTCGTCATAAATTGATATTTCATACGCATATGTAGTATCATCACAAGACGGTATGTCGCAATGTCGTAACTTTTGAACCACTCTACATAGCGAGGAAAATTTCTTCACACATACAGTATATGGATGATCAATGATCATAAGACAATCGGGGAACTTGGCCGGTCAATCTAGAATTTAGGGAACATTACCTGGTAACATGGTTTTCTGGAGGATTTGGATGAACCGATGCTGGTTCATGGCCCTCCTTCAGTGCGGCGATTTGGTTTAGTACCTTCAGCGAAATACTGAACCCACGCCATAATCGATCCACCATCACACACTCACAGTTTTAGCAATGCATTTCGGGATGGTAACCCGTTCTCCACAACGAAGACGAACCTATTGTTGAGCATCATTTCCAAAACTTTCATACTTTCTTCTTATCACCGTGGACCCACTGCCCTTTGGCTCAACGCAACCGATGCTGGCGATTCTTGGCCGAGGTGACGAGTTTGCTACGCGTAATGTAACCATTCGGGTTCTTGAATATCAAACCACCTCCGACAGTGCTGGAATGCGCACAAATTCCACGAATGTTTCGGACGTCGTTCAGGGAAATTTGTTCGATCATTCGAGCAGTACATCGATTCACTTCGGCCTGGTTGATCACCTTCGGCTCATGTTACCATATCATTGTTCCTTTGTATAGTGTCATGAATGATGGATTTGGGTACTCGCAACCGGTTAACCTTGGCGCGCAGACGACAGCTTTTCCTGGTGAAGAACCACAATCTGGGACCTTTCAATCTTCGAAACCTCCATTCCCGTCCAGGTGCCATATTTACCCGTTTTACTGACTGACCTCTCAGGAATTACGAGTTCAGATTACTTAAGTTTTGTACTTAACCATTTTTTGTAAATAGAAATTAATTAAAAAAAGTTTAATTCGAAAAGAGCAAAAAGTAAGGTTAATAAGTAAATACAGTTCAGTAACTAATCCGTAGTATTGATGTTGTGGTTCCATTACACTATTCGACGATTACAATTACTAGAAAAGAAAAGCTTTTATTATTAGGGACGCACCGATTTTATTGACGTAGACATCGGTTTTATGGACTAAATTTAACCCTATGACACCGGGTATGGATGCGATCGATAACCCCACCACGCGCTAAAAAATGGAGAAAACAATAATTCATGAATAATTTTGTAGTGAAACAAAGGCGGGAAAGGTAAAGCGAAAAAACATAAAACATCAATTGATGTCGATCGGCGTTCTTTAAAAGAACATCACTGGATGTCGACCGGCGTTTAAGGGTTAATGAAATTACCATACTTAGATTCGCAATTTAAGGGAAAACTATTCGTCTAATAATAATTAATAATAATAAATCGGATCCCGCATTAAGCTGTAGGTCCAAGGTGGAGCGACGAGCTCGACCTTCGTCAGAATGAAGTTATGGCGGAAATAATTCGACTTTTGTCGTTTATAGGAAGTTGGAGCGCGAATGAAATTTCTTTATAGAGTCTGCATTTGAACTATACAAATTGTTTAACTTAAGGCTTATATAAACTTTACTAAAAATAAATAATCTTAAAAACCTTAACCGCGAGTAACGATTTAATTATTCATTTATTTTGAGTCAAATCACGATTTAATATTTTAGTCATAGTGAAAGTGAAGGACTTCACAACTTTAAATTCTCCTATTATTAATTTCTCGCATGGAAGATTTTTATAAATAAACTTATAATGGTTTGACTAATCCTTTCTTTTACTGTATTTGACCATAAAAAAAAAAGAACTGAATTAACCCGCGAGGCCTACTATATATAACATTAAAAAGTTAAAAATAGTCGTTATTCTTACGCGGGCTTCAAATTAGTATTGGATTTGAATTTTAAGAATCTTGGATCGTAATGTAGGAACGGCGCGACTAAAGGATCTTTTTTCCCTTTATTTTTAAACTGGCATTATTTACGGTTGAAAATTTTTAATAAATTAAAACGACTGGTGATGACGTGTTCGTTCACAATTAGATGGACTACCGGATCGGTGGGTGTGTGGGTTCCCAGTTCCCGCATTGCTCGACGAGTCGTACGTGTTCACGAGAAAAGATGATTAACCCTTTAAGCCCTGAATTTTTTGTGGGGTTAAGTTATGAATGTTCGTATTTGAAACGTTAGCAATTTGTACCTTCAGTCCTTAAAGGGTTAAGAGAGTGCCTTTACCGGTTTAATTACCATTTTTCGAAAAGTTTTACCCTGAAATTGATTTTAAATTTATTTTTACGAACTCCGAAAGTTACCCGTTACGAATGATCTCGTCGTCGGATCTTCGTTGGATATCAAAGAAAAACCCTTGACAGTTTGCTTTCGTCTCGTCGCTAATGCGTAAAATGCTCTCGTCATGAATACAATTCATACAACAACAACAACAACAACAACAAGACGCCAATTTAAATTTTTTTTTTTGATCAAAATATCAGCAACTTTATACAAAGTGTTGAAAACATGATTTTCGTAATAAACTGATAAAACTCGGGATAGCTTAGGCGGGAACACCCGCTATTCCAACATTTCAATCGCCGCATTAAGTCGGATTAGCGAGGACTTACTGTACTACTATCCACAATTTTAATGTAAAAAGAACACGCGCAAAACCTCGGTCAGTAATAAGTAGTTTCTCCACTTTTATTTTTTTAATCGCAAGTTGTAGATTTAAAAATTTAAAAAAATTTAAATTTTATTGAACTTATAATTAAGGCGCTCATCATGTAAGTTATGGAAATCTGCAAAAATAAAAAATGTATGTAGATTCGTTTTAACCCTTATGATGCCAAGATTTCTAAGCACTAAGTCATTAAGTATATATATATATATATATATATATATATATATTATAATATATATATTATATATATATATAGGAAGAACGGGCTTATAGCGGCTTTTAACACATTCCCCTATTAGGACCTAAGTATACATTTGCTTTTGTTCTAGGACATAGGAAATCCCTTTATAGTGTCGTTGTTGCTTTTATGGCGTCTTTCGCAAAATAACGTGGTATAGAAGGGAGAGTAAGTTCATTGTCGCCCTTTTGTTCGCTCTTTGGAATTTCTTCTGTCGAAGGCGAAGAGCTCCTGAGAATAATGGTAGGCTTAAAGATTACCTACCCTATATCCAGGGGTTATGAAGCGCTCGGGTCTTGGCTCTTCTCCTTTCTTTACGCTTCGTTTCGATTTATTTTATGGAACCAATAAAATATTTATGGTTTATGATGATGATGATGATAGATGCCGTTTGTAATAGTGTTGTTCGTATTTGTGGGTGCACCCTGTTCTCTCTCTTATTTGAAGGTCGTCGTTCAACTAGAACTACAACTGGCAAACTACGCGATGCAGCGCGGTAGTGTACGAGTAGTGTTCCTTTCGTAATACGCGCGTCAATTTTTCAGCGAGGTTAGGCGACATTCGCTCATTAGTTGGATGGGTGACCGTCTTCTACGTTCGGATGATGTAGTGACCCGTCGACAGTTCAGATCCCACCTAAAATCGTAGGCCGCTTCAGTCTCGCGACCTTAAATGTTATAAAGGAGGTTACGCCGTAAGAATTACTATTATTGCTCTAAAGACAGACTTTTCATTTCCGACTTTGTCAGCCTTGTGTCTCAGTCAGAAATTGAATGAACACCTTTGCTCTCATTTTCATTAATTGAAATGCCGAAATTTTAATTACTTTGGTCTTTGCGTGTCCCAAATTTATATAATTTCTCTCTCTCTTTTTGTGCATTTATAAATTTGAATAAATTTCTTAATTTAACTGTTTACATTGGTTATTGAGTGGTGCGCGAGAAGCCTCTCCTTACGTCTGTTTATATAGCTCAGAGTTTGAATGAAGCATCTAAATATATGCATTTTTGCTAGTCGCTGCCAATATTATTTAAAAAGTTAAGTTGTTAACCCGAGGAATATGCAATTACATCGTAAACTGCTCTTGTTAGGAGAAGTCGGGTCATTAGAGCTATTATTGTTACCGAGTAATGCTCTGTTTGAAATGGGGATAGGACATTTTTTTTTCGCCGAGCTTAGATTCGAATGATTTTTTTTGTAAAATTGATTTTGAAGTTCGTGAATACTGCGAATCAAAATTGGGGATTTGGTAGTGGTTTGCAATTTAGTGTCAACAACTAATCGAATTCCCTTGAACTAGTAAGCTCGGCAATCGAATGTCACTGCAAATGAAACGCGTTTTCAGGTTGTTAGATTAGATTAGATTTGATAAGGCTTGACGTTTCATCTGAACCGATGTCGCTTCTGCGGAGTTCGAAGAGGAGGGATAGGAAATGTATTTCGTTAACCCCCCTGGGAGCGAGCATGCGATGATTATTAACCCCTTCATGTCGTATGTCGCGAATACGACCATAAAATTTTACACGATTTTAGTCCTTATGGAGAATAATCTAAATGTTGTTTTTGCTAATCATTTGAACATAAATCAGGCGTGAAAGGGATAAATCTGAAGTAAGACTTCTAAAGTCCAGATTCTATATACGAATTCGATATACGAATGCGTATAGCAGTTATTTCCAAAGGGTGTGCCGCGTCACACAAGTGTTCGCGGGCCTCAAACTTTGCGAACCTATTATTATTATTATTTATTATTATTATTATTATTATTATTATTGAATTGGAAGTAGCTGTTTTGTAACCATTTTCCTTTTTCCCGCAGTTTCCCGAACATGGCTTGAACAAACTGAATGAGCGTCTCTTGCTCTTCCGACACGATTATGAGTCTACGAACATCCTTCAAATGATTAATGCGGCCTCGGAAGTGGCTCAGGATGCTCTTGTCGAAATTGTTATGTCGGGTAAGGGGTTCGAACCACTCAAATTTAGACATGGA
The DNA here is from genome assembly GCA_023014485.1 of Bathynomus jamesi. Classification (NCBI taxonomy): domain Eukaryota; kingdom Metazoa; phylum Arthropoda; class Malacostraca; order Isopoda; family Cirolanidae; genus Bathynomus; species Bathynomus jamesi. Next base: position 77,985 of record JAJOZX010000464.1, on the reverse strand, counting down.
ATTTAGAGTTTGAAGTGTGGGTATGTATCTTTCCTTTCAAACTAATGCTAAAACAGAGGCGAAGCACTCTACTTAAAAACAAAAGAAAAGTAAGTTTATTGCTACATTGTTAATCACACCTTAATAAATACTTTGATGCATTATTTAAAATATCTTCCTATGCTTAATAAAAGGATGATAACTGCGCGAGCATACCACTCCAATCTGTGACGCATTGCCTCGTTCGTGGAAGAAAGCTTTCTGAATTAGAAGCCCCCCTTATATGGGTCGCAAAATTGGGAATGAGACGGAAGACGTACCCATTTAGAATTCGGGAATTCCAAAGAAGCCAGGGAGGTCATACATCAAGGTTGCGTGCGTAGATCAAAATTAGTCTCGCTTCTGTGGGAAAAGTCCAACTAAATGATATTGGAAATAATTTGTAAAAACCACTTTTGTGCGAGGGCAATAATGATGGCATAATTATTTGAAGACAGAGCCATTTTTTGTGTTCTAGTGTCATTTAATTATCTACCCTCCAAAATTAATATTCTCTCCCCCACCCCAACCCAACCTTTTCTCGTTATATTAAAGGGGCATTCCAGGAGAGATCACCCAATGCATGTCACCACTCCGACCCGGATTTTGATCAAAATTGACATATGAGGTTCTTCCGGGTGCTGATTTCACTGGTCAAAATAAAAAAGTTCTATGACCATAGTTTTTGAGATATGGGCCCCCAAAATCTTGGGGGCCCCACTTTACCACTTAACTTTAATGGGCAATAACTCCCAAACATCTTGTTGTAGACCTATAAAACTATACATTTTTAGAATCAGCATGAAGAGATCTATTAAATGATACCACATTCAAATGTATAAAACAATAATGAAATCCCCCCCCCCCTTTTCTTTTTGACCCCCCACCCTAGGCGGTGAAATCCAAAAATAAAATTTTCATTTATTAAACTTCGATTAATTGTTAAAAGATACAAACAATAAAAAACGTGGGATCAAGTTGCAAGATATTTTAAAAATTATTGAAAAAATCTGTACATTGTGAAATTTTGACATTTTTACGCCTGCAGACTAAAATAGAGAACTACAAATGATATATTCACATGGATGAAAATAAACAACGAAAATACAAATTGAACGCACACATTACATCAAGTTGATTCATAATTACACGAGTTTTTTCAACTCATTTTCTGGGAAAACATATTGAATACGCATTGTTCCTGGCTTTAAAGTTGGTGTGCTTAATAAACCTAAAATTTTATCTCTTGATATGTGGCATGTATCTCTAATTTGTGGAAAGTAATAGTAAACACTATATCCTGATGGGTGCAAAAAGCTAACCTCAAAGTCATCAAATTCCTCATTATAGGAATGTACAAATCCCAACCATTTCTGATCATTGTAAGTACAAACTATGTACTCTCCTGTTTTCGGATTAACTTCAACATTATCTTCACCAGGAAAAGCTTTGCTTATAATCCTCACCTCACCAACTTCATCAGAAGATAATTCAAATGCTTTTGTTATTTGCATTAATAGGTACAAATCTGTGGAATTTTTGTGTTCCTCTGTTAAACAAAAATTTATGCTGTCACTTATATTGTTTGAACAAAATTCAAACCTGTCTTCTGGTGTTAATATTTGATTTGCGAATGTTCTCTGCATACTCGCTCTGGCTACAGATCTTTTCACTGTACCCCCAATCCCATCACAAGCGCTCTTACCATGGCTTGTGGCAAAGAAATGCCACACATTCCAGCCCAAAATCTTCATGTTTACAAATATTAACAAAGTTGAAACGATTTTTATATTGTCCTGCGCATCCGTCAGTAAAATAATGTAATTTTTTGATATGAAGGTGGGATTTTCTAATAATAGGGTATGGGTGTATTTAAAAAAGTGTAAACCATTGTAGTGTTATGTTTTGTATTTGGAGATAAAAAAAACAATAACTTGAATGTTTTGTTTCATTACTTTCTGGTTCCTTATAATATCACACAAAGGGATGCACTGTGCATTGGGTATTTTCCCAATGAAAACCTTGGGCTGCATCCTGTACTACAAATGAGTAGTTTTCTGAAAAGTTACCAAGAACTACAGCTGTATGGCTATTTAAATTATTCTTCAAATTTTTTAGAAATGTACTCTGATTCTTTGCTATAAAGTGATGACGTGTCAGTTTGGCAATTTTTGTGCTTAATGAATTTATAAAATCATCTACAGATTCTGTTTTTTCAACCATATTGCATCGATCTGTAGTAACCCATTGTTTATATTTTATTTCCTCACATTCAAGATCGTTAACACTGAAAAGTGAGCAAAAAATTCTTAATACATTGTTCTTTTGGACAGAGATTACATATTTGCATCATGCAATTCCTGTTGTTGACATCACACACTGCTTTCTCCATAAGAGTTGAGTATTCCAACCCTTTGACACCCAAAGCTGAGAATTGTATTTTAGCATTCTGGTGGTATGTACAATAATTGTACATACACACACACACACAATCGGTACCAGCAGCTCCAGCTAAAACACACTGTCTGGGGCGAAGGCTGGCAAAACTAGAGAAGCCAATAAATGCAAAAAACTTCTTTTTTTCTATGTGAAAGTCAAACTCTGTCTATTAGAGTGGGTTTTTATTTTCATATAGAGAAGCCAATTTGGGGACTATTTGGATTATTTTTAGAGACTACAAGCTTCTTTCAGATTCATTAACGCCAGTCTTTTCTGCACAGATTCTTTATACCCACTTTCATTTCTGATACTCAGGCAGTCTTTTGTACCTGGGCACAAACGACTAATTTCATCTGATTTGAAAAATTTCTGAACAGAATCTTTAGTACCTTTAGTTATTACTTTTCCTTTTGACATGGGGTTTCATTTCAGGAATAATTCAGTCTTTGTTTTATATTTCTGCTTTTCTTAACTAAATATTCAGTTGTCTGAAATAGATTTATAGTTTTTGATATGGTAAATGGAGATAATGTCAATATTTTGAGTTTCCTCTCATAATTGTCAATAGAATGGAAAGCTTCAACCAGTTCATTCATGAGATGAATCATTGACCTGAAACAAATTCATGAATGTATAATAGCTATAAACAAAACATTACATGTGCATATTAAATTTTTTGGATTATAATATTGATTTCAAGTGTAACAAAATGAGCATTCTTTGAGATAGTCAAATTAGACGAAAAATTAATTTGTGACCAAATGAATTCCAAATGATTTAATGGGCCCATTGATCTCCAATCTTTAGGGAGTTGTGCTTCTAGTTTCTACTATCAAAGGTGAATACCTACATTTTGTTTTTATACTTCAGTTTTAGTTTAGGTATGTTCCTACTTAATAATAGCGTATCATTTTAAAATTCATACTTTTGAGTTTCATGATCCAACTTTGTAGCTTTTGATGGGATTGGGATCTCAATTTCTAAACTTGTTTCTAGCTTTCGTTTTAAAGAACGACGTGCTTTTTCTATTGTTTGAATAGCTTTTGCTGCTTTCTTGAGGAACCCAAACCATCTGAAATTTTTTAGTTAAGTATTTGACTCCATTTGATATATACAGGGTGGGCGGAAAGTAGCTCCCTATTTTGGATTGGTAAAAAAATACGTATATTATCCATTTATTTCAGAAGAAATAATATGAAAAGGTAGGCATACATGGTAGGTTTCCTCTAAAATTCAATGTGGGCTCCAACTCTTTCCACCAGCTTCTGGAGCCGCCCAGGAATGGCGTCCACTGACTTTAGCAGGAACTCCGGCGGGATGGAGGACATGACTTCCCGAATTCGGTCCTCCAGTTCTTCCAATGTCCTCGGTTTGGTGCGGTAGACTTCTTCCTTTACCCACCCCCAAAGAAAGAAGCCGCACGGTGTCAAGTCGGGGCTCCTGGCTGGCCATTGATGTGGACCACGACGACCCATCCAACGCCCAGGGAAGTGGGCATCCAGCCACTCACGGACAACAAGAGCGAAGTGCGGAGGGGCGCCATCTTGCATAAATATCAGATCTTTGGGGGTGGGTAAAGGAAGAAGTCTACCGCACCAAACCGAGGACATTGGAAGAACTGGAGGACCGAATTCGGGAAGTCATGTCCTCCATCCCGCCGGAGTTCCTGCTAAAGTCAGTGGACGCCATTCCTGGGCGGCTCCAGAAGCTGGTGGAAAGAGTTGGAGCCCACATTGAATTTTAGAGAAAACCTACCATGTATGCCTACCTTTTCATATTATTTCTTCTGAAATAAATGGATAATATACGTATTTTTTTACCAATCCAAAATAGGGAGCTACTTTCCGCCCACCCTATATATATATATATATATATATATATATATATATATATATATATATATATATATATATATATATATATATAGACAATAATAAATAACACTGCCCAACAAAAAAAACATTTTTTGCTGCTGATTTAATTCTAAGACCTGTTTCTGGATAATATTGATGTGCTGATTACAAAAATCACCTTATATTTTATCCATCACATCAGGTTTTCGTGCAATGCAATATGCCTATTTTGGGTGATCCATGAAGGGTGCTTATCAAAATTGATGATTTTTGAGACCTGTTAACAGCTGTTTTGCTGTTAAAATTTTATCTGTGGCATTAAAGTTCACTATCTCAAGTCATCTGGATAAATTTCCAGAAAATCTTGATGTTAGTGAAGAGCAAGGTGAAAGGTTCCACCAAGATATCAAAGTGATGGAAGAACGATACCAAGGAAAATGGGATACCCATATGATGGCTGACTACTGCTGGAGCCTGCAAAGAGATTGTCTTGACATCTCTCATTCTAGGAAGTCCTATAAGAGAAAATTTATCAGCACTGAAAAGTAAGAAAACAAGAAAAAGACAGTTACGAAAACTGGTCCCGTGCTTGCTTTAATATGGATTCATTTTTTGCTTATTTAAACACTTTTAATCACTTTGTCAATATTACCATTGTATATTAAAGTTCACTCCCTGCACAATTGTTTACTTTTCCATGCTGATTCTAAGTATGTAAAAACTTATTTTTTGAAAAGAAAAAAATTGGGCATAACCCTGCCAAAATGCGATATATCCAAAATATCCGTATTTGATTGCTCGAAAACCTGACGTGATAGGCAAAAACTAAGGTGATTTTTGAAATCAGCACACCAAGTTACCTAAAAACAGGTGTTAGAATTAAATCAGCAAAATTGGTGTTGGGCAGTGTAATATGTCAACATATTAATTTCATTAAGTTTTTCAGCAACTGATGAAAAACTGCCTTGAAAGTAAATGCATTATAAATAAAATTATAAATATAAAAATTACCTATCATTAAATACTTACGCTTCTTCACTGGAGTCACGGCAAGACTTTCTAGAACTTGAGAAACCTCTTTGGCATTACTTGATATACTTGGATCATATTCATCGCTTTCTGAAATAACATTCTCAGAAGACTGATTGTGATCAGACTCGTCACTTTGTGACGTTGATAGCAACTCTGGTCTCTTGGTCAATAATTTTCTACAGTTGCTACATAGTACAGTATTCCTTTGTAGTTTCCATTCACATCGATCATAAAGTGATTGGCTGATGGTTCTTATATCATTGTGTATCTTTTTCTTTTGTTTTGGTAAAGGATCATCCCAGTATCTAACCATTTTTCATTACTAAAAATACACAATTGTAAATCTCAAAAATAAGATATGATTTGACTCAAAATAAGCATAATTTGAGAGAGAGAGTGCGTGAATGAGTTATACATAGGATGTAAATATATCATTTGTAGTTCTCTATTTTAGTCTGCGTAAAAATGTAAAAATTTCAATGTAGGGGGTTCCAAAAAACCTTAGCCTCCCCATTTGCAGCTTGCATGATTACTTATATCGAAATAGTTTTTAGTGATTATAAAAATATATAAAATTCTTTATTTATTGCAGGTATTAAAATTACTCTAGCTGATAAAGTGATAATATAATCGCTTCTCAATTAATTGGTGATTCGGAGAGGCAACGTGTGATAAATCGCATACGAGCAATAACATTGCGGGAAGCTCGTGATGCTGGAGCCACCTTTATAACACGTTCATGGGTTGCCAAAAAGTTGCGAAGAAGTGAGGACTTCGTCAAAAGAAATTGGAATAAAACTTTGGATGAATGTGAAATGGATACAACCAAACCTGGGCGCCCAAATTTGCCACTCTCTCAGGAAACAAAGGACATCATTGAAAGCGGTACGCGTAAGCGGGAAAACAGCTGTGCTAAACTTTCTAGAGAGATCGAAGTGTTGAGAGGAAAGATCGTTAGTGGTGAGATCATTCGACTGAACCGTCATAGGCAAGGTTTAAAGCCTTGGCATGAACTTCCAAAGCCAAGAAAAACTCGACTTAACATCGATGACAGAATGTGGTTTGCCAATTATCTTGAAGATTGAGATGTGGATGATTTCATGCATTAAGCTCTGTCCGATGAATTTTTTGTTTACGTAACACGTCGGTCTAACTACCAAAATGATCGAGTGTGGGCCACAACACCAGATGAAATCGATGACAATGAACATTATCGCGAATTATTAAAAAGTCCAGACTGTGTTGGTGTGTTTTTGTTCACTGCAAAGAAGCTCATGTGGGTGCTGAAGCCAAATGGTCAGAGTTGGGATGGACAGTATTTTCGTGATATTATTCTATCCCAGCATGTCATTCCTTTTCTAAGAAACCCAAATAATGTTATGGATGTCGATCAGGTCACACTTCTGCACGATAAGGCCCCCCTGCTTTAAGGCATTAGCCACTCAACAGTTGTTGCGGAACCATGAGATTGATTTCTTTGGAAATGAAGAATGGCCAGGAAATTCTCCTGACATGAATGTCTGTGAACACATTGGATCAGTTATAAAGGACAAGGTTGAATGTCTTTGTTTCAAGAACCTGCAGCAAATCGATTTTCGAAGGATACAATGACGCAACACATTGAAACTGTTTTAGTAAATTTGCGTAACGATCAAGATGTATTCACGTCACTTTTGGCAAGCTACCCAAAGCGAATTCAGGCTGTCTTGGAAGCCAATGGCGGGAACACCAAGTTTTAATTGTTTCTCATTAAATGCAGGATTAAATTCTCTTCTGTAAGGTATGTTTAGTTTTACTGTACCTCTAATGGCTAGGCCATGGGCGGGGGGGGGCTAAGGTTTATTGGAGCCCCGTACAATGTACAAATGTCAATGTACATATTTTTTTCAATAATTTTTAAAATATCTTGGAACTTGATACCCACGTTTTTTATTGTTTGTATCTTTTAACAATTAATGGAAGTTTAATAAATTAAATTTTTTTTTCGATTTCACTGTGTAGTCGGGGTGGGGGTCAAAAATAAAAAAAGAAGGGGGGAGAAAATTTTCATTATTCTACACATTTGAATGTGGTATCATTTAATAGATCTCTTCATGCTGATTCTAAAAATGTATAGTTTTATAGGTCTACAACAGGATGTTTGGGAGTTATTGCCCATTAAAGTTAGGTGGTAAAGTGGGGGCCCATATCTCAAAAACTATGGGCCATAGAACTTTTTTATTTGAACCAGTGAAATCAGCACCCGGAAGAACCCCATATGTCAATTTTTATTAAAATCCGGGTTGGAGTGGTAACAAATTTTTAAATGTTTGGGTGATTTGTCCTGGAGTGCCCCTAAAGTTTGCCGTATCTATATTTATTGAGAGCAAAGCCTCGGGTCGCAATTAAAATGTGTACATGTGAAATTCAACCAATTTCATTCTATAAAACAGCTATCGTATTTGTTTATCATGCTCTTTTTAGTAAAGCGGTTTGGACCAGCATAGTCCCAGTATTTTCATCACTTTCCTCTCCCTCCGCCATAGGAGAAATCGCGTGTGTAATAAGCTACTGTAAAGACTAGTGGAGAAGGAAGTTTTTTCAGATGGTTCCTGGTAAATTCGTTGACCCCTCTTCATGCTTACCAAATATTAAAGTACCTCCTACGGTTTTTAACTAGTTTTATTCTCGCCCTGCGCTTACCGCAACGAATTAAATTCAGTATTTTGTCTTTGTACGTCGTCATATGATCGGAAAGAGGTTCTCGGTTTTTTTTTTTCCTTCCTCCCACGTAAGTCTTCTATAGCAACTATAATTTTGTTTCCTTTTTCCGCAGCTCACAACCCTTCAGATGAGGTCCAAATTCGGCCGCATTCCATGTTCGTCCACTCGTACAAGACACCGACATTTTGCGATTTCTGTGGCGAAATGCTTTTCGGTCTCGTTAAACAAGGGTTGAAATGCGATGGTAAGGCCTTAGGGTTGACGAGGGTAATAAGGAAAACACGTTCATGCATTGGATTAGTAAAACAAGTGGCTACAATCGAAATACCACCTAAGTTTAGGGAAGTTCGTGACCACGAAATTTCAACCGTATTTAATTCAGATCGTAGTAATTTTATAAATATTAAAAAAAAATGTTTGTTTCGGAATTATTGTGTCGTGTTGTAGTAAAAGATATTAATAAACCATACAATTTAGTAGTATGGAAAATTTAAGACATTTTACTCGGTCAAATTCCACCTGAGAAACCTACGTACGATTGATTTGCGAGTCTTTGAAAGGCGTGATCATGATTGATAGCTCGTATTATCTTAACGTACTTCATTAAATGAAGATGGCAGTACTTCGAAAAGGCTTTCGTAACGTCATGGTATAACTAATATCATCAGCAATACATCAACGGGTTAATTTATTTAAACTAAATGAAAAGAATCTACCTTTTTTTTTTTTTTTAATTAAGAGCGAGTGAATGATTATGGAGTTAAAAATAAGTATATGTGGATAGCCTCGTGAAGTCTTCATATTTGTATATCTTAATGGGAATTCAAATTGATGTATATCAAGGTGGCAGCCATACTTGAAAGTTGCAGTATGGTCTCAGTACAGATTTCTGTATTTTGTCAGTCTTAAATTAGCCTCTTAATAATCTTTGGGAGTAATCAACCGCAAAAGGATTAATAAGTGAATGAATGTATGAATAATATTTCATTTATAAAATAAATACAATTTTTTTTCCATTTTTGTCGTTAAAATAATTTTAACAAAATAAATAATTGTGAAATTGAACTAATTTTATTAAATTTGGTCCCTAAGCTTTAAGCTTTACTGGGCTCTAAAACATTAAAAGAACAATTTCAGTTCAGTCCTACTTGTTTGCAGGTTGCGGTCTGAACTTTCACAAACGTTGCGCTTTTAAGATCCCGAACAACTGCAGTTATGCGCGCAGTCGTCGAACATCCGTTCAGACAATGCACCCTTCCCCGTCAGGGTCCACGAGCTCCCTCATTGACCCCCCTCAGTTGGATAACGGGATAGTGAGGGACATGGCAGGATTAGCTGTTGTACGTATTTAGCGGGAGTTTTTGCCTTAGCTTATTCGGCCTTTTTTTTTTTGTATATTCAGGGAGTAGAAATCTAAGCCTTAAATTTATTATACTGATAACGCTGGATAAATTTCTGAACAAAAGTAGTAAGGTCCACGAAGGATTTGGAGTGTACAACATCTTTGACTGACTGTCCCACAAATAAGGCCAGCAAGGATTCATATGCTAAAACTTTGGTTAGAAGTGCTCGGCAAACTCGCGTGACGTGCTCCTTCGTTCAAAGTTTTGTCATTTAAAATCGAGTGCTGATAAATATAATGAAAAGTTGAATCTAAAACTAAGAAGTATTTAATGTTTTCTCATTCGTAGTAGTCTCGTTTAAATTATTCGTAAACCAAATTTCCTTTTAGTAACATTCAGGGCCGGAGGATTTTGCACTCCTGGGTAGGGACCAACTGGCCTCTTTAGCAAATCACTCGTTTCTCAGCAAAGGCAAGAACCCCCTTACTACTCCAATCCTTCTATGCACCCACTTTTGTTGTTGGGTGGATACGCGCTATTAAGTTTTAAGAATTTTGTTCAGAAATTCACGCTTTCCGCGGAAATCAATTCAGGAGCTTGGGATTGCGCGTTCGATGCTCTACCACTGAGCTAAGGCGACCCATTGTATTTGTACTTAGTTGTTTAGATGTATTGCATCAAATTGAGAACACTTGTAGTTAGTAGCTCTAGATCATTTGCACTATGTCGTACTGCTTATAGTCACACGTTTGCTTTCGTTGTGCTAAGGAATGTTTATTTTCTCTGGAAAATCGGTTGATTTCCACTAGTTGTACAGTAATTAGAAAGATAACCTTCGTAGGGTTATAGAGCTTACAATGATCCAAATTTGTTTGTAGATTTTTAGTATCGACTAAAAATAGGTAGCACTTGAAATATGTTACCGTACTTAAATAGGTCATGTATTTACTTTGCTTTCCAGTTTTAGGACCCGCATTAACTGAAGCAAAGGCCCGTAGTTATAGAGCTTTTAGGTAATATAACTGAAGAGAATGAGATGGTTAAAATCTTAAACTGAAAACGGTAACGAGATGAGACTGAAGTGTATGCCGCAAAGTTTGCTTCCTTATTTAACACTTCTCTCGTTCTAACCCCACATTACCGTATGCATCCGATTCACTTATAAGATTAATTACACTTATTAGCCCTATTATATTTATAGGACTCTATAAAACATGGCCTCTTTTCTGTATTTACCATAGTGTTGAATTTAAACTCACCGCTTGAATTTGACGTGAACTTGTACACCGTGTTTCCTTACAAAAACTTTAAATTAGTTACGTGTGATATTCTAAATTTTAGAGCAGGGTTGAAGTGTATTTAACACACGTGACATTAGATGAACTTTTCGATTTGAATAATGTAACCCCAAAATCGGAAGTTAGATTCGTAGTTTATCAGTTTAACACGTATTAACGTACGTCAAGAGTGGTGTCCTAAAAATTCCATTATGGAATGAAGTCCAAAACTCGCATTCATCTTAGTTTAAAGATTACATTAACCTCTCATTTAACACGCAGTACTCAAAATAAGTTTAACGATTTTTCATATTAGAACATTGATTTGGGTAATCAAAATATTTTTGTTCATTGTGTTTTAGTAGTGTGTTCATCCTTTAATTTATAATTTTTTTTCTCCTCTTCAAAATACTGTAATTACCCTCAGTAACTTTTTGCAAAAGTAAAATTTTCTTTTAAATGGACACAATCTCACTTTTTAGACGTTGAAAAATGTAATTTCCATTTAAGGTTTTAAATCTATTTCTTGTTTCTGTTCTTCTGTACAGATCTCCGAGCAGGTAAATCCTTCAGCCTATCCTCTTTTCGTAACAAACCCTATTATTATTATTGTTATTATTATTATTATTATTAACACGATTAAAACATTCAAACATTTTCACCTTTTAAATTTAATGGGTGGTCTTGCAGTTCAGCACGAAAGCAAAAAATATTAAGTTTCATATCGCATCTCTAGTATAGCTTTGTTTTTATTAGATTTAGAAACTATTATTTTAGTCTCCATTATCATTAATACCAGTTTAGAATTAGGAATTTTGCCCGTCTTTTTCCCTGGACCTTCCTGTAATACATTTATTTAACTCTGGTGAATTTTCCCCCCCCCCATTGTGTTTCACTAACCCACTTAATGATCTTAATGGGTCCCACGATATTCACTGGGAAATGATTACAGATTTTAATTTTTTTTTTCCTGTTCTGCTCAGGGCAGGGCAGCGAGAATTGAAAAGTAATTAGTAATACCAACGCCCATTTGCCTTATTACGTTTCATTCATTATTTTTCTTATGAAGAATTCCTTTTATTTTTTTACCTTTGGTTTTATAATGTTTTAATTTTAGAATAGCTTTAGTCGGTGCGCTGAGAGTCCCCACTTCGATTTTATTATTTTGTTACTCTGTACCCGTACGGTAATTTAAAGAATAAATAAATTTCGAAAGTCGCGTAGGAATTGGTTCGTTGGTATCATCATCATCATCATCTTCATTATCATCTTAATAGTAATCTTGCACAAGTTTCTAATTTTAACCCCCTTTCGTTACTAGGGTTTTTTTCAATCTATTGTTTTATAACTTTAAATAAAATGTTTGTATGTTTGAACTTAAATGATAACTTTTAAATCATTTCATAAAGGCAGATGATAACTAGACTCGTTCTACGATGACTTTTAACCCTCGCCTGTTGATAACAGATGCTTTGATGAAGCGCCGGGTTTCGGTAGCATCGGTAATGGAATTGCATCATTTTGTTGCATCAAACTGTCCGCTACTAGAGTTCTTGTTCACCCAACAAAAATCAAACGAGCATCTTCTCCAGTTCTCAGTCAGCCTTTTGGAGAGCTTTTGCTCCAAGCAGCTTGGTTTAAAAGAATTTTTGAGTTTCAGTTTTTGCCCTCAGATTACGTCGGCGTGAAGAAGGTCTTTAGTAAAAATTGCATTCCATGCAGATTGGTTTGCCGTTCCAAAAATCTAGATGTAGAAAAGGTGAAAGATTTATTTATTCTTACGAATTCGTTCGTGTACTAACGTTTCGTCCGTCATTCCTAAACCGCTTTCTAAACTGTTTCTCCCTCTCTCTCTCTCCCTCTCTTTTCCTCTCTCTCTCTTTCTCTATTTCTCTCTCTTCGTCGCTCCCTCTTTAAACGCTTCCTGGATCGCCTCAGAGAAGGAGCAATATTTTGGTACGTATTTTTTAAGGTCTTTCGATCTGACTTGTTTCTTGCAACGGATATGATTTGTGCATGAAAGCGGGACTGTTGCACCTGTGCTTGTAAGTGTTAATTTATTATTTCCCGTCGGTGTGTGAAGGCCTTAAGTGAGGACCGAGATGTTATTCCGGGCCATTACAGTCGTCTGAAGTCTGAACGTAATACTGAAACCGGAAAACGTCGAAAGTGATACGTAACATGGGAATGCGGTTTTCTACAGTAGACGCTTTCGACTGTAAACTAAACCCGCAAGCGTCTGAATCATAACACTTTACGATGTTTAGATGGGTATTTCATTTTGGAGTTTTGAAAACTTTATATAAAGGTACGTAGGTTCAATCTTCCAATTTGTTGAACACTATCTCTCCTCTAAACCTCGCCTTCTCTTCCTCATTGGAACTCGGGCGTCTGAGACGACTGACAGCAACACCTTTTCTGCACCCTCCTACTTTCTCCATATTCGGTTTCATTCCAAAGGTAGGTGTTTCAATGACCTAACTTCCTCTCGTATTCCCGAACTTAAGTCTTCCGAATTCTATACACACTCACTACGGTTTACATGACAATGTCAAACTAAATATATCTGTGCTGCCTACCTTTCTCCTTATTCTACAACTATCCAAAACTCTGACTACCTCGCTTCCAAAGTGGAACACATTCTATCCCATTCTCCTTTCAATGAAGTCTCCATTTTTGATGATTTAAATGTTCACCACCACCTTTGGCTTTCCTGCCATTTCCCTGGTGAACTAGCTGACAACTTTTCTATCCTGAATGACCTAGACCAGATGGTACAGCACCCGACTTGTCTCCAATCGCTTTGGAGACAGACCCAATATTCTGGGTTTATTTCTAACCTCTTGTCCTTATTACTCTGTCCAACTTTTTTCTCCGTTTGGCTCCCCCGACTACAATCTTTTATCTGTTTCCTCTCCTATCGCTCCACTTCAGCTTCTGGATTCTCCCAAGAGGAGGTGCCATTTTCACCTTGGCGACGCTGATTGGGAGGCCCTAAGGCAGTACTTTTCTGGAATTACTGCTTCCGTGGCTTGCCCCTCCGGGTGCACTGAGCGCATTATGGAAGTGATTCTCTCGGGCATGGAGGTGTACATTCCATATTCTTTTCATGCCACTAATGTAAAAAAAAAAAATAAAAAATAAAAAATTATTAAACTTTCACTGTTTATACAGGGTGTACATAAAGTCAGGATCTATTTTTGTGAAGCACTTGGAAATTATATGGAATTCAATCATAAAATGATAGTGGTAACATTTATTAAATAATTAAGAGTAGGATTCGACGTGACGCCCATCAGTATCCCTGCACAGCTCAAATCGTTCCGCAGCATTTCTAAACACATTCTGGAGCATTTGCGGGGTTATGTTATCTGCAGCAGTTCGTATACGTAAGTTTTCAAGACTCGTAATCTTCGTCTGATAGACGTGCGATTTGATAAAGCCCCATGCAAAGAAATCTAAAGGGGTTAAATCTGGTGATCTCGCTGGCCAAGGTCTGTTGCTTCCGCGTCCGATCCAGCGATTTGGAAAACGTCCATTCAGATAATCGTGAACAATTTTGGCATAGTGACAAGGAGCACCATCATGTTGATAGACGACGGTACTAACAATCCTATCCCCCAATCAGCTGAGGTTCAAGGAATTGCTGCAACATGTCCAGATAAATAAGCCCCGTAACTGTAGCTTCAGCAAAGAAAAAAGGACCATAAACCTTAGATTTTGTTAAACCCATCCAGACATAACTTTAGGCGAGTCTCTCTCCCAATTTTGGACGAAATCATTCGGTCTTTCATCTGCCCAAATTCGACAGTTATGGCGATTTACTTTTCCACACGTATGGAAAGTGGCTTCATCACTAAAGAGAATGTTGTCCATTAAATTATCACTCCAGATTTGTTCTACGAGATCAGCACACACACCACTTCGTCGAGGGAAATCTTCCTCATGTAAATCATGTAAAACCTGCAAATGATAGCTTTTCTTCTGCAAATTAACTTTCAGAATTTTGTGCACAGATGACGTCGGGAGGCCGAGTCTGTGTGATGCAGCACGAACGGACGTACGTGGCTCCTCAGTGATAATTCCGCGTACTGCATTCACGGTAAGATCTGACATACACGGTCGTCCTGATCTTGCTTCATCATTTACAGATCCCGTTCGTTTAAATTTGTTCACCAATTTTCGTATTGTCTTGTCTATTTGCCCCGGCTTATGAAATCTCCTTCTAAACTTCTCTCTGATGTCATTGTATTTCTTTCCCTCGATTCGCCAAATTACTATTGCCACACGCTCTTCTGTATTCATTCTAAGGGCTTCTGAAAAGAAAAATAGAAAAAAATAATTATTTCACAAAAATAGATCCTGACTTTATGTACACCCTGTATTTCTGGACGGAATCGTGAAAATCTGTTCTTCGACTCGACAAAAATTCCATCATAAAAAAAATGTGAAAACGTATCTGTGGCACCTACCCAAAAATCTCTCCACAACTTTGCTGCTACTTTCCTTTCTCTTTTCCATTCTGACGTCTTTACTGGCGATCTTCTTGCATATCCCTAACTCTTGGTCATCCTCCTTTTGGGATTTTGCGCTGCACATATCAGAAGGTTTTAGTGAAGTCGGGCCCAAATCCTTAATTTCCAAACTGCTCTCTTTCGGTTTCTGTCCTTATATTTATGTCTTCATCTCCAATTTCCTTTCCAGCCGATCTATAGGTGTGGTTATAGACGGCCACTGTTCTCCTAAAGCTATTAATAGTGGCGTTCCTCGTGGCTCTGACCCGTCACTCGTTCTCTTCTTTTCATCTACTAATAATCTTTTAAGTCGCACTTACTGTCCTATGCACGCCTATGTTGATGATTCCACCCATCACTTCTCTTCCACCCGCTTCATAAAACGTCCCTCTCAACAGTCACTCCATGCTTCGCGAGAGACTGCAAAGACGCCCCTCCAATCTTTCGAACGCAGTGTGTCCAGGCATCTCGAAAACCTTGGACCTTGATTTTGGCTCTCTTCTTCTTCTATATGGTGGGGTGGGGGCTATTTTGCAGGCATTCACCCATGGCCCTTCTTTCCTGCATGAAAAAGGAACTTTATAATTTACGTAAACCGTGAATGTTTTATAAAATTATTGAGTAGAGATTGATGTATTTGAATATCTCTCTCTCTCCTTTGATCGTTAATAAAGGTGTGATTTAAGTGTTCATTTCCCTTCATTGATAACACGCGATACTGAGAGTGGGCGGAGCCTGACATCCTCTACAAGTACAGAATTTTAGATCATTGAAGGTAAAGTTCATTTGTTGTATCGATTCGAAAACCAATGTAAGAACATCTTATCTTTAATTTTGTAAGGAATTTAATAGTTTAGTTATGTTCAGAGATTTTAGTCTTTCACTCGCAGATTCACGACTGGCACGTGCGAAGTATTGAAGAAAATGAACGAGAACGGGCTTTGGTAGTTTTTCATCTATAGGAAAACTAAGCCATGAATGAAGGCTAAATTGAGGCCCTCTTAGGAAAAAGTGACTAAGCGACAAAAGTAGAAAACTTTCTGAAGATTTTTCATCGAAATATCTTCAAATGTTCAAAGTTGCATTTTCAAATGTACAAACTTTAACCGCGTTTTCTGGTGGTTTTTACCTTTGTCGCTTAGCCATTTCTCGCGAGGAGGGCCTCAGTCACTCGTTCGGTATGTGCAAAGCCATAAATAGTTTAAAATGGTTTGTAAGTGGTGTCAGTTATATAATAACGTCTCGGTTGGCATTTAAGGAGTTTGCACCTACGCGAGGTTAGAGCTTAAGTTATTTATATTAATTGATGCAAAATAAACCTAAGGGGAGAATTTAAATATAAAAAGGAAGCTCGTACTTGGCTTCCGCATTACTTAGTAGTTTTATTAAATACCAGATTGGTTAAATTATTTATGCAATTGTAATTGGCTGGAAAGGTAATTTTCTGCAGATATTTCTAAACCTAATTATTTGTTTCGAGCCGTTTATAATTAGTTTTCATTTATTCTTTTATAGAAAGGCTGACACAGTGAATGGCTCTTACGATGAGAGAATTTTTATTTGGTTGTACTGTAGACGTTATTCGTGAATAGTAGAATGGGGTTTTTTCTTTATTTAAAATGGTTTAATGGTAATTATCTCACTCGCATTTTAGGGAATTAGTTTCGTTTATTGTTTACATTTTGATTGCAGACGTCGACCACATCAAGTCCGAATATGAAATCGAACCGTTCTCCGTCACAAAGCAGGTCGAGCGGTAGACCTGCGTGGGTCGAGAAGGAATTGGCGGGCAGGATTAAGGTGAGGAGGGCTTCACGCGAAAATACATTCTTATTGCGTTTTTTAGCCAATTTAGTGCTGAGTTTATTTAAACATTGCAGCAAAAAAAAAAAAATTGAGGCGGTGAGTACCGATAAGAGCACGTTGCGTGATTCCACACTTTTTTTTTATCCACCCAACAGTCAAAATAGTTCGTAAAATTGTTGTAAGCTTTAGGTTTTCAGTCGACGTTAACCGCTTATGTTTGTGTATTGGATCTAGTAGAGGAATGAATGTGTTGTATGAAAGAGTGGCTTCACTAGAGGAGTGTATTCATGAATGATGTTAAGCAGGAGATGAAAAGCTGAAGCTCTTCGGGTGCATTGGTTTCATGTGAAAGATCAAAGAGAAGTTTGAATGGGCGTAAGGTGGGTGGGTCCTACAGTCGGTTTGTTTTCGGTATATGGAAGTGTAGAATGATTGAGAAATTTGTAACTAAACAGTTTTATTGTGGAACAAGGAGGAGGAGGTTGAATTAAACGCGTGAGTACCCGAAGGATTAAGTTTATTTCTTTTCTGGTTTAAATTTTCAGTTTTAATGTATTTTAATGCATATATTTATCTTTTCAAACAGAAGTGCGTAAGACATCAAGTTAATAATGAAATTAGGACCCAAATATAATTTTCCTCCCTCAGTGGCTCTTTTCTTTTCGTCATAATTTGCAATCTTGGATGATTAGGCTAATTGATCCTTCTGTGTTGACAGGTTCCTCATTCTTTTGCACTTCACACCTACACTAAGCCAACTGTCTGCTTACACTGCAAAAAGCTCTTAAAAGGTTTGCATTTTACTTCGTTTCACGTATAAACTCACCCATAGATTTTCATCTTATAATAGCCACAAAATATAAACAGTTATGAATAATAAAGTATCAGTATATGCTTAGGCCTTTTTTTTTAAAGGTCAAATATGATCCTTGACTTTGTTGAGGATATTTTGAAATCCTTCTGAAAAGGGTTTTCAGCGACCCTACAATCTCAAAAAAGA